>BTHU01000001.1:173164458-173449458 GCA_036184795.1 Tokudaia tokunoshimensis | reverse complement strand
AACTCAGAAATCCGCCTGCCTCTGCCTCCCAAGTGCTGGGATTAAAGGCGTGCGCCACCATTTTTTTTTTTTTATTAACAGATGGATTTTTTTTTTCCAAACCAGCTGCTTCAAGTTGCAGCATTTAGGGTCTTCGTTGATGCCTGTGCAGTCTGAGGTCTTGTCTTCACAGTGTAGTGTTCCAGTCCAGTGTGGCTGCTTATCCCTGCTCTCCTACTAAGCTCCACTCTTCCTGCCTCCTGTTGGTGACCGAGCACAGGTGATCTTCTACCCCAGGGCCTTTGCATGGGCTGTTATTTCTGCCTGAGTTTTTTGCTAGTTCATTCTCAGTGTTTAGGTCTCTGCTTAAGTATCTTCTTTTCAGGTGACTTGTCCTATGTGTCTGACAAGTTGAATGTGTGCATGTGGTATGTTTGTGTGTATGTGGGTGTCTCTGTGTGAGTGTGTGATGTGTGTGCATGTTGTGTGTGGTGGGGTATATGTGTGTGTATGTGTGCATGAGTGTGAGCATGTGGTGGTTATGTGTGATATGCATTTGCACGTGTGTATATGTGTGCATGGTACATGTTTGCATGTGTTTGAGTGTGTATGTATGTGTATGTATATGTGTGTCTGTGATGTGTTTGCATGTGGTATATTTGTGCGTGTGTGCCTGAGTGCTGTGTATGCATGTGTGTGGTATATGTGTGTATATGTATGTGATATATGCATGTGTATGTATGCACATATGTGGCGTGTATGTGTTAGAGTTTGTGTTAGTATGTGTGTGATATATTTTATTTTCCTTTACTGAAAGTAGATCTTTTTCTCATATAATATATCCTGATTAGGGTTTCTTTCCCTCTATTTTTCCTACTTCCTCTATATCTCCCCTCCCATCTTGATCCACCCACTTCTGTCTCTGAGTAGAAAATAAACAGGTTTCTAATGGCTAATAATAAAATAAAATTAGACAAAACAAAAACTAACACATTGAAATAGGACAAAAGCAAACCAATAGATGGAAAGAAGCTCAAGGAAAGGCACAAGAAGCAGATGTAGACAGCAGTTCCACACGCTGGAGTTCCAGAAAACACTAAGGGGGCAGCTTTGTTGCTTTCCTTGCTCCCTGAATCTGATCTCAGCTATGAGCTGCATCTTTTATTTACTGTGGCCAGTGAGGTTTGGCTTCTTGTCTGCAATCACCTTAGCCCTGGTCTCAAACTCTGTGGCTGCACGGGTTCGGGAGACATGTGGATTTAAATGGAATTTGAAGCGCAGGTGTGTGTGTGTGTGTGTGTGTGTGTGTGTGTGTGTGTGTGTGCGTTCATGTGGTTTTAGAAATACTTGATAAAGTGATCATTCTGTTTGAAGGCTTCCCAACAAACCAATAAGTCCCCGTAGTCACAAGAGGAGTAGAGCTTCATGCCTGGGGGACAAAAAGGTTCTATTCTCACCTCCGTGAATGAGTCTGAGGATGTTTAATTAGAGTGAAGCCTAGATGTCTGGCCTGCAGCCCTGGCTTTAGACATGACAAAACACACAGAGAGCTAGGTTGTCCCAAGACTGCACAGGCAGGACAAGGCAGAGGTAGATTATAGGCAGTTATCTTAAGCACTGGGAAGAAGAGGCCTGGGAGACTGTATATGCTTGGCCCAGGGAGTGGCACTATTAGGAGGCATGGCCTTGTTGGAGTAGGTGTGTCACTGTACGTGTAGGCTTAAGACTCTCATCCTAGCTGCCTGGAAGTCAGTATTCTACTAGCAGCCTTCAGATAAAGATGTAAAACTCTCAGCTCCTCCTGCACCATGCCTGCCTGGATGCTGCCATGCTCCTGCCTTGATGATAATGGACCGAACCTCTGAACCTGTAAGCCAGTTCCAATTAAATGTTGTCCTTTATAAAACTTGCATTGGTTATGGTGTCTGTTCACAACAGTAAAATCCTAAGATATAGACCCTAGACTAGCCAATTGAAGGAAACCAAGTCAAGGGCTGGCTAGCACATATTAATTCAGGATATAGGTGCCAAAGACCACTGTGAGCTGGAGAAGCAGACATGAAAAATTGCCCTGGGCTTCCATCGCCTCTATTTCCTGCCTTTATTCTGGAGGTCAAGTCTATCGATGGTACCTTTGGTACATTTGGTGTTAGAGGTGATGTACCTCTAATAGCCCAGTGGCCCCTGTACAGGAATGGTGCTGGGCCCATTGACTGAGGAAGCCTCTGTCTCCAGAGCCCTCTGCAGTTCTCAGGCTCAGAGGTGGTGGTGGTGGTGGTGATGGTGGTGATGGGGGTGGTGAGGTGGTAGGAGGCTTCTGTACTTTTTCTTCTGCCTCTGTGAGAATAATCCCTTTAGAGATCTCTTCTCAATTCATTCTCTTTGAGGATGACACATTTTCCCAGGAGGGTAAGAGTGAGGGAGAGGGGAAGGGAGAGGGAGGGGCAGAGATTGTAAAGCCTGGGGAACACGGGGGTGCTAGACCTTAGAGGAAGGGGATGGATTATTGATGCTCCATTTTATTTATTTTTGATTTATTTATATATTTTCTGTAAGAGTACTCTATCTGCATGAATATCGGCTTGCCAGAAGAGTGCATCAGATCCTATTATAGATAATTGTGAATGCCATGTGGGTGCTGGGACTTGAGCCCAGGACCTCTGGAAGAGCAGACAGTGCTCTTAACCACTGAGCCATCTCGCTATGCTCCTCTTTAGAAAGGCAGTTGTGTTTAAGTGCAGCATCTGACTCAGTGTCAAAGTCATCTCTTTGCAAAAGCCTAGGAGGGAGGCCCAGGGCCCTGCAGCCTCCGTTGGATGAAGCTGACTGCTATCTAGTACTCTGGACAGGAGGGTGGAGCTGGAGCGACATCAGCGGGAAGGCCTCTGTCTCTGTCTGTCTGTCACTCTGTGTGGGGGGAGGTTGAGAGGAAGGGAAGAAGGGAAGATGATGTGACTCAGGATATAATATATTTACAGTTTTGCATTTTAGGATGGCATCCACTTAGTTTTGAGTAGACATGGAGAAGGCCAGTGAGGAGATGGAGTCTGGGTCCCGGGCTTAGATGATTTGTACTAAGCGAGAGTGGTTAATGGAGTGGGGCAGGTTATAAGGGAAGCTGGTGCGAGCAGTAAGAAGTGCTGTGAGTTTGCAGCCTGTGAGACAGCAGCATGCAAGGGTTCAGCAACCCTCTTGGTACAAGGTTGGAAATGAAGAAAAGCTGCTGACTGCGTTTGCTTTGCCGCATTCGGCAGTCGACCGCTGTGTAGGCTTTGTAAAACATCACTGTGGGTAGGTGGGTAGGTGGGTAGGCTGGTCTTCTTAGAGTCTACCTTTTGTCAGATTTGTTGCATTTCCTGTCAGTGAGCACTTGTTTTTAAGAGAGAGTCTCCAGGGAGATGAATAGGGTGGATGGAAAGCAACAGCCATCCAGGGCGGGAGCTCCACCCTGGCCTGACGAGTGACCCCTGTATCTACCTTCCTTATCCTGACTTCCTCTCTGACTCTGAGCTCTAGGGTGTGTTCAGCCCAGTGAGCAAGGGCTCCAGTTTCCCCGGGTATTCACACTGTCAAAGTAAGAAGTGTTAAGAATGACAAGTGTCCCAGTCCGCCTTCACAAGCTGGGTTCCACGTTCCTGCTGTGGGCTCCAGACCGCTCTTCATTTCCTCCACCTTCTCTCACGTGCTGCCTTGGGGTTTCAAGCCTAGCATCAGAGAGGACTACCTTAGAGGGTCCATGGGTGGGAGCACCACAGACTGGTGGTGCTTGAACCACGGAGTGTCGACAAACCGTGACTGATACACGCTCTGAAAAAGACAATGATTTGAGGAAAAGCAAATGAGCGCTTTGTTTTTCCTGGACTGCGCAGTTGAGGGCACACGGAGCCTGTGACTACTGGTCATCCCTACCCCTCCCTTGCAAGAGACCATCTCCACCTCAGTGTAGAATCTCAAGGGTAAAAGTTGAAATTATTTGTATTCTGTCTTGATTTCTGGTGTTGCGCTCTAATCCTTGCATAAGACATGAGTTCACCGTAGGAGTCATGGTAAAAAGGTGGCAGGAGAGGTGACACTTGGATAAGTTTGAACAAGGAAGAAAACAGGACCCTGGAGTTAAGAGAGTTCAGATTAAATATGGCAACTAATATATTTCGTCACGTGGTCGTTACCCAAAAATACGTTTTTATCCACGTAAAAGCACAGCGTATTAAATTTGGCATCAACTATTTCGATCCTTATTGAAAAGACAGAGGATTTAAATCAGGTTCGTCATAAAAGGTTGAGGCTGTGCGCTAAGGCTCATTCCTGAGTGTGTTGCTTGAGAATAAAGGGTATTTTTGACTCTGGGTTTGGACACTTTGCTCTTCTCTTGCTTCCACTAGACGCACACAGTGCCGTAGGGGATAAACAGCAATTTAAACGGCTGACAATATTTACGCATTTCCTCTGTGCCTCTGGGTGCCTGATCTCACCATCAATGTGACTCAGTGACTTGACAGACCAGGGAGAATCTGAATACAGCTCCACTTTACAATGAATTCAAAGAAAACTGAACTTTCTTGCAGCACCAGCACTTTGGAGGACTTTGACTGACTGGTGGGAAGGGGAAGGAGCCTTGTGTGTGGCTGCGAGTCCAGGATCCTGGACTTCCAGGAGGCCGTTTTGAAACAAAGAGCTTGCTTTGGACTCAAGGTAGAAGTATTCCTTTTGATCTCATCCCTGACCAGCTTCTTTGAGCCAGTCATTGACCTAATACTTTGGATTAACCAGGATATCAAGCTCCTTTTGAAGGTCAAACTTGGCCAGAACTCATAAATAAGAGGACCACACTTTTCTGAATTACGTTTTGCCTGATGAGTTTGTCATTTCTTCAAAGGACTGGGCTGGGTGGTTATGTTTCCTGGAGAGGGTGAATGTGGTATGGCAGGTTTCAGATCCCTGACCTCTTTTATATCTTCTGCCAAGAGCCTGCCTCTTACATCTTAGCTAGCCTCTGCCTGTGTCTTCCTCCTTGCGGTAGCAACTCAGTGCTTTGCTCACTGAGGAGCTGATTCTTTGTACAGAATTCCTTTCTCGTCCTACAGTCTGCAGCTTATGGTGACCTGTTCTGTCATTTCTCTCACCCATCACTGGGAACCAGCCCTGCCCCCATCCCAATTACAGTGCTGAGAACTTACATTGACTAGATGGCTATGATGAACAGACATTGTGGTAAACATTTAATATTCGTCATCCCCATTATATAGAAAAGTCATTGTGATTCCCATTTTCCATGTCAGAAAATGGAGCATGAGCAGGACTTCCAGAATTCAGGTTCCATTCGACACTGCATCTATACTCAGCCTCTAAGCTTCCAACCTGCTTTGTTCAGATCTTCATTTCCCCACTGCCTGTCAACAGTGTGTCTGCTACAGACACAGAACAAAGCTCTGGATCTCATTTTGGCTTTAACATGATTTCCCTTAAGCGTTTTGTTTCAAGGCTGAACACAATTCTGTATGTGAGCATCTCAATTACGGTGCTCTTGATAGGTTCATTGGCAGGTTGCTTTCATCTTGACCATAACTAATCCCAGGAGAGGTGAAACAGGCCAGACATTGCCAGAAGTAGTCTCTGAGACATTGCATTTGATAAAACTGGCAGAGTAACTTTTGAAAAAACAATCAGTTCTCATAAGTGGGTCTGGGACCTAAGTGAAATAGAATTCAAAATATAATAAGGATAGAACTGTAAAAGAACCATTGAAATTGCAGTGCTTCTGTAGTAAGGTCTTTGGAAACCTATTAAGTGGATTGAGGTATGACCTCAGGCAGTGGCAGAACACTCAATGCTCACTCTCCTTCTGTCTACTCTTCACCTAGCCGTCCTCCCTCAAACATTTCTTGAGTTCAGACTGTTCTATGCTGTACTGAGGACAATGGAATCCCTGCCCATCTAAGGTATATGTACAGGTAGGAGACATAATGAGTAAGGAACTCAATATGTATATGGTAGCCTAAGTAGTGGGTTACAAAGCAAGGAGAAAGTATCTATACATTGTAGCGTATGCCTTTTAAGCTAGAGCAAGAAGGCTTCTCTGATGAAGTCACATGTGAGCAGATACCTGAGAGCATCTGGGGATTCAGTGTGTGAGGAAAAGGTTCCCCATAAGAAACGAAGCATATTGAGGCTGGAACACTGTATCTTTTTCAAGGAAGTCCAGAGATCAAGGCATCCAGAGTGGGTGAGCAGTGGGAATGGCAAGTGAAACAAGGCTGTGTGTAGAGCTGGCCAAGGGGAAAGAGAAACAGGGGGCCAGGATGTTGGTCTTTCATCCTCAGAGTTACAGGTGGTACCGGGAGGATTGAAGGAATCGGTGTGACACACCACTTGACTGGCTGCTTCATGGAGTCACCCTGATACAGTGGGGACAGTGGACAAAAGGGCAGAATGTTAGAAGAGAAACAAGAATCTGAAGGTGCTGTGCTTATGTAGGCAAGGAGAAGGGTGACTTGGGAGCCCATGGGCTACTGGAACTCCAGTGCTAGTGTTGCTAGTCTGCATGGGCAGGGGTCAGGGCTCAATGAGGGGCAGCTGCCGGAAATTCTTCCTCTCTTCACATGCTTCTTCCTATCCAAGGGTTCCTCACCAATTCCCTTGGATGCAGAATAGCCTTGTGCTCAAGTTACTTTGACCAATAGCAGTAGACAGTGACAATAGTATGACATCTTTAAACCCATCCTTTAAAAAGCTTGGAAGCTTCCAAATACCCTCTGGGGAGTCTAGCTACCATGTAAAGACTTTAGGTGTATGCTATGGAAGGAGGGTATGGCAGCAGGGAGTAGAGAGAAGGGAGAAGTCAAAAGAATAGGGAAAAGAAGGGAAGAGACAAGAAGACAGACTGGCAGATGGGTCAAGTATGTGGAGGAATTCTGCATAGGGGAGAGAAGCATTCTTGGATTTCTATCCCAGTCTAGCTGCTGGATGAATCAAGGTATGTGAATGGCATCAGCTCATGCTAATCAGATCAGAAGAACTACCAGCTGAACCCCGTCTAACCCTTAGACTGTGAAACAG
Organism: Tokudaia tokunoshimensis; assembly: GCA_036184795.1. Lineage (NCBI taxonomy): Eukaryota > Metazoa > Chordata > Mammalia > Rodentia > Muridae > Tokudaia > Tokudaia tokunoshimensis. The sequence goes on along the minus strand of BTHU01000001.1, from coordinate 173,442,423 downwards.
TTTAAGCTGTTTAGTTAGGAGATGGTTTATTGCATTACAACAGAGATTTGGAATTGTTGATGTCATTGTGCCTAGCTCTTGAATTGGGACAGATACATTGTAGCCACTGAACCAATCTGCTTGTCACTTTACTTTGTAAATAAAGTTTTATTGGAGCACAGCCAAGTCTATGTTTCGAAAAACTGCCTACCTGCTTTCACATTATGTGGCAGTGTTGAGTAATTGCAACCAAGAACTATACATGGCTAACAAAGACTGACATACTTAGGATTTTCTCTGAAAATTTTCCTTCTTATATAGCATATCTCGTTTGGCTGGCTTAGATCACTAGGTTAGTAAGTGTTCAGGCCAGGAATCAAACCCAAGTATGTGTGGTTTTTATGTACTTTATATTCTGCCATATTGATTCTAGTTCTGAAGGGTAAAGACCTGAGAACTTTTAATGGACTGTTCTAGTGCTGGAGTTTGAATGCTTGCCTCTTCTGAAATTTATGTTGAAATTTGGTTGTTGTGATGATGTTAGAAGATGTAACTCTCGAGAAGGGAAAGGGTCACAAGGGATTAGCACCATTATGAAAGGATGATATAAGGCCCTGCTTTGCCTTTTTGCTCTTCTGTATCCTACCACAATATGACCATTAAAAGATACTGACAGGATACTGACATCTTGATCTGGTAATTTCCAGCCTGCAGAAGCATGAGTCAGTAAGTTTCTATTCACTATAGGCTCTCCAGCCTTTGGCATTCTGTTATAGTGGAACAGATCAAGGCATACAGGTCAATAGAATTGAGTGAGGATGTTATGTTACCTTTGGGGAAGAAAATAAAGGGAGTGGGATCTTCCCCTTCCCCTCATCCTATTTTTCACAACTAGAATACTCAATGTCTTACAAGTAGAATGAGTCCAAGCAGAAGACAAACTTCAGGATTTGAAGATAATGCATAGGACCTAGAACAAATAATGAAGGAATATGAACAATTTTAAGAAGAAAGGAACAAATAGAAAAATATAGGATACCAGGGAAAACAAAACAAAATTTAGAATTCTAGTCACAGATGAGATAAAAGAATCCTAGGTCAGTGTCATAGAACAGTTCAACAAGATTGTAGAAGAAAACTTTCCCAAATTAAGTAACAGCATACCCATTCAGATGAATGAAGCACAAAGAACAATAAATAGACAAGACCAGAAAAGAAAATAATCAGAACATATCATAATTAAAATAGTAATTATATAGAACAAAGAAAGTGTATTGAAACATGCATGAAAATTTAACCATGTCACATATAAAGGAAAACCCATCAAAATAACAGCTGATTTCTCAGTGGAAACTTTGAAAGCCAGAAGAGCATGAAGCAATGCATTCCAAGTCCTAAGAAAACAATGACAGCCAGCCTATAATATAATAATATATCCAGCAAAACTATCCACTACAGTTGAAGGAGAAAAGTATTTTTCTACAATGTAAATGGCAATATATATATATATATATATATATATATATATATATATATATATCCAACAAACCAAACCTTAGAAAAATACAGGAAGCAATTTTTTGAGCTGAAGAGAGGATGGAATATTTGAGAAACTGTGGTAATAAATACAAAGCCATAACTGTACAAACAACTCCACCAAAACCCAACAACACAGTAACACAATTAACTTACACACTTCAACAATAACTTTAAATATTAATGGCCTTAATTCTCCACTCAAAAATTACAGGTTGAATGAATGAATATATCAAGAACAAAATCCATATATCTGTTGTCTATAAGATAAATTTAAAAGCTACACATTTTATCTTTAAAAGTAGGTATTATCCTGGAAAAAAGTTATGGACAAAAAGAACTACAATCAAATGGGACCAGGAAGCAAGCAGACATTTTAAATTCTAATATCTGATGAAAGAGACTTCAAATACCAATCAGAAGAGATAAAAGTGACTCTTCCTTCTAGTCAAGGGAGCAGTTAAACATAAGATGATCTTATCTTAAACATATACGAATCAAAGTCTGGTGCACCAAATTTCACAAAAAATATACTACTGTTTATAAAAACACAGACTAACATCAACCCATTAATAGTAGATGATTTCAACATTCCATTTTCTCCAATTGACAGCTCATCTGGACAAAAGATAGAGAATCATCTGAATCAATGGCACCATACATCAAATGGACCTAACAGATATCTACAGAATATTCTACACAAACACTGAAGAATATACATTCTTCTCATTAGTACACAGACCCTTTTCTAAAAAGAACATATTCTTGGACACAAAACAAATCTTTAAAATTAAAAAAAAATAGAAACAACTCTGTTTATCTTATCTGACCATAGTGCAATTAAATTTAAAATTAATAGCAAATAAGTCTGCAGTAAACACCCAAACTTGTGGAGATTAAACAAATTACTAGATGATCAATATGGGTCAAAGAATAAATCAAATCAGGAAGTGGTTGATTATTCCCATGACATATATGCCACTAGTGTACCACTGTGCATGTCTTACCCATCCTTTCATTGCTGGACCTTGCAGGGTTCACAGATAGATAAACTGATGATTACTTTTCTCTTGGTAGCATCCATAGCACCTTCTAATACTATGACAGTTATCCAGGAAAGGTAAAGCTTCCAGATGAAAACCAGCTCAATTTCTCCATGTCCTATTACTCAAACTTGTGCTGTCATCAGCAATAGGGTCTTGCTATTGAATTCTGGAAGGTAACCAAGAATAAGTCATAACCTGTGATGTTTGCAGGAGGTCCTATGGGATCTCACTGGCAGCAACTTCAAAAGAGATAACCCATCCTGGCATTGGACATTTTATCTGCTAACCTGTGTTGTCTAAGATGGATATTGTCACCTTGCTATAGAGTAACTCCATTGAAATTGTCTTCATGCCTTGGGAAGGCATCATCGGTGTTGAGAAGTCAGGACTTCAAAGATGGGGCAAATTATCCTAGGTGCTTGGTCACTAAACTATAACACCATGCATCAATTTATGCATTTCACATATCCAGAGCAAAGCATAGCCTAGAAGCTTGATACAATCACTTCATCTAGCACCTCTCTGGGTGAACATTCTTAACATGTGCTTCCTCACGTGGGACCTCAGACTCAAAGTCAAAGCAAATGGCAGCAACAGGATTTGAATCTAGACTGCTTGCACAATCCCACATGTGTAAAGCCCAGGATATTTCCTATCCTGCCCTTCTTGGTTTTTCTAACTCAGCTTGTGCTGACTGCACTGAAGTTATTCTCAAAATAGAACTTCCCTCAAACTACCAGAACAAACTGGTAACCTGATTCATATGCAAACCTTCTACCTACCCCAACCCTAACTCACTGAGTCAGAAATGCTCAGAACTCAGCCCTCCAGCAGTCTGAGATTTTCAACCATCCTCAGGAAGTCCTGACGCATGCCAAGATTTGAGAAGCCTGTGGAAGCTTTCTCCTGGAAAAGATTTATTATCTGGAATGCTTTGGCTCTACTACAGGGGAGAGGAGTTGTTTTTGTTGGCTTTGAATTCCACCACAGCTCATCTACTTTTAGCTATAAGGATAAGTCTGGTGTCATTTTTAGAAACATTTCTGTTTCCCACCCCGTGTCTCATCACAGCCCCAAGTTGCACTTGCTCTGGATGTGAACTTTGCTTTCTTCCAAAGATCAGGCACTACCTGACAGATCCTATGCTAAGGAAGGAATATGACCCAGAAGAACACATACAGAATGGTTTTTGTGTAATGTTTAAGGTGTGACAAAACTGTCAAAATGACAAAACAGAGGCATCTCTTGGAGGATGGGAATGAAATGGGAGATGACAGCAGAGAACCTTCTGGAATTAGGCCACATTGGTAGGAATTACCAATGTGCATAGGGATATAAAATAGTATCACAATGAATATAAAGATTAGCACATGCTAATGTCTTCTTACCTTGATGGAAGTTAGTCAATCTTCTGTTATAAATATAAAAATCAATAATGTATGAAAAATAGGGTTGTACACATGAACATGCCCAGTGCTGCATGTTTTGGTACCCAGGGAAATATTTGTGGCAAGAAAGCTGGTGTATACCTGGTTTGAAAAGCATGAGGTAGTATTTCTTGGCTTGCATGCAAACATGTGTACAAATACATTCCCAACATCTGACATAAGCACTTTCAAGGGAATCATTTCTAAGGCAATTGCATCCTGCTGCTAACAGCCAATTAACAAGAAGGAGATAATAATTCCTCACTTGTATGTGGGTAGGTAAAGCAATGTAAAGGCAACTAATTAACACCTATCCTTTTTAATGTACTAATTAATCTAGCCAGGCAAGAACAGTTTCTTTAGAATACATTGAAGGCTGTGTGTCCCCCAAATTTCATTTTTTTCTATCATACTAATAAATAATTGAAGCCCACAGTGTTCATTTGTTCTATTCATCCCTCTTCTTTGATGCTACTCAGCTTTGAAGTACCATCACTAATAGAGGCAGAAAGCTATTTATCTATTTCTTTAATAGACTCATGAATATTTTTTCGTTATTTCTAGCCAGCATTTGCAAGTTCTTGACATTTCAAGTTTTCTCTCCCGAGTTGTTTTCTTTCTTTTTTCCCTCTTTCTCTTTCTTTGTTTTCCTCTCTCTCTCTCTCTCTCTCTTTCTCTCTCTCTCTCTCGTGTGTGTGTGTGTGTGTGTGTGTGTGTGTGCGCGCGCACACACGCATGTGTGTGGTGAGAACAGACACATTGGTTCCATGGTGTACACATAGAACCTGGAGGACAGTTGTGGGTATATACCCTCCCCTTCTACCCTGAAACACAGTCTTGAGTTCAGCACTGCACCAGACTAGCTGGCCTGGGAGCCTCTGTGAAATCTTTTGTCTCTCCTTTCTATACCATAGTAGAAGTGCTAGAATTACATATGGAATCATGTCTGGTTTTACGTGGGTTCTGGGGATGTGAACTCGGGTCTTCATGCTTGCATGGCAAGCACTTCACCCACTGAGCCATCTCCCCAGCACAACATCATTTTCCTTAGTCTTACTTTAGTCAGTCCAGATGTTTTGGTCACCATAATATATCACTTAGGGCTTTTTTCAGGACTAGTAGTAATGAATGCTTTTAGGATTTAAAAATCATCCTGGAAGCTTACATGAGATGCAGATTCTAGGATCCCACGTTTCTTCCCTTTCTCTTCCCTATGATGGCAATAAAGAAATACTAGGTCTAAAATCCACAAATTATCTGTGTCACCCTCATGCCTATTCCCTTGTGGTTGGGAGACAGATAATCTCCCCTGGAGAATTGCTGCTTGGGTAGATGCTGAAATCCTTAGCAGTTTTGCCCCTTAGGAAGTAAAGTCTAAAAATTAGTAAGATAAAGTCCCATGAAGTGTGAACCTTCCCCTGGAGTCTCTGATCCTCCAGCACAAGCTATGAACAGTTGAGAATGAAAGAGGAGAGGATGTGCTAGTTAGCTACAGTGTCCTCCTACTTACTAATAAGGGCAAATTTATAAAAAAAAAAAAAGTCAAAGTCGAGAGCCAGATAATCCACTGACCATTCTCCCAGAGAAGGGCAGCCCACCCTCAATGGTGCACGCAAAGCAGGGCTCCTCATACCACGGGAAGGAACAGCTAAGAACTCTGGTGAAGGAAGCTTGAGTCTAGGATGTAGACAAGAAGGAGTGAGTCACTTATGCTTTCCAGATGTGCTGATCTGATGGAAGACTTTTGTTCTCTGGAGAGCGCAGAGAACCTGGGGCTTTCAGCCTGTCAGCAGTCAGCAGGTATAGAGGAAACCGGCCTTCCGTTTTCACTTCCACCACCCACTATCAGTTCCTCCTCCAAATGTTTGACAGTTCAAAATTTCTTAGATGCTTGGGCATCAGACTTTTTAGTGGGAGTGCTGCACAATGGGATTTTATTCATCTGCAAAGAAAAATGAGATCGTCAAGTAAATGGATGGAACTAAGAACAATTGTGTTAAGTGAGGTGACCTGGATTCAGAAAGATAAATGCCATAAGTTCTCTCTCAAATCAAAGCTCTAAATCTTTTCATTTGTGTGTCTAACTTGGAGTTCTTGTAGAAACCCGTGAAACAAAAGCAGCCATGGGGGGATACATTAAGGGAGGGGAATAGTAGGACTTAAGTAAAATGAAAGTAGAAAGGGAGGGCTGGTTAGGCAGGGCTGGATGTTGGGGGTTCTTAGGGTAAGAGAGGCAGGTAAGGAAGGACTAAACAAAAGAGGATTATAAAAGGGCTAAAAAAAAATAGGGAAAGGCTGCATGCATCCTACTGTCCTGTAAAACCAATTAAAAATATATAATTTTAAAAAGAGGAGATACCATGCATGGATAGATAATGGTGCTTCTAGAACCCATGGGCTACTAAAAACAAATTGTAGTGCCATGTGTAGGATTCCTCTGTATGGGTTATTTAGTGTAGCGTTCACAGAGGGTGGTATCCACAGAGAGTTCAGAATTACAGATGCTGACTTCACTTATGTTGCCTAGATGTATCTGTGGTACCTGGTGATAAAATTGTGTGAAGGGGGAAGAGGGTAGAGGAAGGTGTTCCTACCCTCCTCATTATCTGGGTTGTATATATTTAGGTTGGGACAGAGGAAGGAGTCTGGATCCTCTTCATTTTCTGCTTTATTCCTCTGAGATAAAGTGTCTCACTGAACCTGAAACTCATCTTGTCTTGGCTAGACTGGCAGGCAGCAAGCCCCAGTGGTTACTCTGCTTCTGTATACCCCCCTGTCCCCTCTTACCCTCCCAGTGCTCATTACAGGTGCACACAGATGTTCACTAGCAGTTGAGGATCTGAAATCAGGTTCTTTTTTTTTTTAATTTACATTCCAAATCATTTCCCCTTTCCTGTTTCCTCCCTCCCCGAAAGTCCCATAAGCCCCCTTCCCTCCCTCTTTTCTCCATTCAACCCCCTCTCGTTTCTCTGTCCTGGTGTTCCCCTACATCCAGTCTTTCCAGGACCAGGGGTCTCTCCTTCCATCTTCTTAGAAATCTATTGATATGCAGATTGTGTCTAGGGTATTCCGAGATTCTGGGTCAATATCCCCTTATCAGTGATTGCATACCATGTGTGTTCTTTTGTGATTGGGTTATCTCACTAAGGATGATATTTTCAAGATCTGACCATTTGCCTAGGAATTTCGTGAATTCATTGTTTTTAATTGCAGAGTAGTATTCCATTGTGTAGATATAGCACATCTTCTGAATCCATTCCTCCGTTGAAGGACATCTGGGTTCTCAAGAGTAAAAGAACCTCTAGGGGAATCAGTATCCCGGACTTCAAGCTGTACTACAGAGCAATAGGGTTAAAAACCGCATGGTATTGGTACAATAACAGACATGTAGATCAATGGAACAGAATTGAAGACCCAGAAATGAATCCACACTCCTATGGTCACTTGATCTTTGACAAAGGAGCTAAAACCATCCAGTGGAAAAAAGATAGCCTTTTCAACAAATGGTGCTGGCTCAGCTGGAGGTCAACATGCAGAAGAATGCAAATTGACCCATTCTTATCTCCTTGCACTAAGCTCAATTCTAAGTGGATCAAAGATCTCCACATAAAACCAGACACACTGAAACTAATAGAAGGGAAACTAGGGAAGAACCTTGAACATATGGGCACAGGGGAGAATTTCCTGAACAGAACTCTAATAGCTTATGCTCTAAGATCAAGAATAGACAAATGGGACCTCATTAAATTACAAAGTTTTTGCAAGGCAAAAGACACTGTCAAAAAGACAAAGCGGCAACCAACTAACTGGGAAATGATCTTTACCAACCTTACATCCGACAGAGGGCTAATATCCAATATATACAAAGAACTCAAGAAGTTAAACTCCAGAGAGGCAAGTAACCCTATTAAAAATGGGGTACAGAGCTAAACAAAGAGTTCTCACCTGAAGAATATCTAATGGCTGAGAAGCACCTAAAGAGATGTTCATCATCCTTAGTCATTAGGGAAATGCAAATCAAAACAACCCTGAGATTCCATCTCACACCAGTCAGGATGGCTAAGATCAAAAACACAGGAGACAGCAGTTGTTGGCGAGGATGTGGAGAAAGAGGAACACTCCTCCACTGCTGTTGGACTTGCAAGCTGGTACAACCTCTCTGGAAAGCAGTCTGGCGGTTCCTCAGAAAACTGGGCATGACACTCCCGGAGGATCCGGCTATACCACTCCTGGGCATATACCCAGAGGCTTTACCTGCATGCAATAAGGACACATGCTCCACTATGTTCATAGCAGCCTTATTTATAATAGCCAGAAGCTGAAATCAGGTTCTTATGCTTACACAATGCTCTAACCCACTCAGCTATTTTCTTTGCTCAATTTTCACTCTTTTTTTGAAAGTCTTAATGCTATTTAAGTATGTTTGTATGTATAACATTTTTCATTACCTATTTGAGGGGTACTTAGCTTGATTTTATTAGCAGTGTAACAATAGTCACTAATACTGTATATTTCAAAATAAGTAAGAGAACAAAGTTCAAATTCATCACCAGTAAGTCTGGTAGCTTGAATGTGATGCCTTCCTGAGTAAATCTTAGCCTTTTTCCTAATCTCTAGTTGCTGGAACTGTTTGGAAAGGATTAGGAAGTGTGGCCTTGTTGGAGGAGGTGTCACTTGGGGTAGGGTTTGAGCTTTCAAAATACTTTTGCCTCTCTTTGTATGCTTCTCTTTCTGCTTCCAACTTGCAGATCAAGATGTGATCTCTCAGCTGTCCAACCACCATGCTTTTGGACCCTTGTTATGGGCTCTAACCCTGTGAAACCATAAGCTCAATTAAACCCCTTTCTTACCCCTTTTTGGAGACAAGGTTTCTCTGTGTCGGCCTGACTGTCTTGACAATTGCTCTGTGGACTAGGTTGACCTAGAACTCAGAGATATTCCTGCCTCTGCCTCCCCAGTGCTAGGATTAAAGGCATGTGCCACTACTACCAGCACTGGAGATTCATGGAGATTCACTGGCCTGGAGCTCCTGAGATGTCTCCACCCAGCTCACTAGGTTCTCAGTGGTGGGTCACTACCGCTCCATCCCCGTGCTTCAAATCCCCCACAACCATTGTGGTGCACATCTGGCAAGCTTTTATAAATTGCGTTGGTCATGGTGTTTTATCACAGCAACAGAAAAGTAACTAATGGAGTCAGATAATTAATATTGTATAGATGTTTCAAAACTTCACATGGTCATTTGTGAATGCAATATTATGATTATTAGTTAATAAGATATCTATCTATCTATCTATCTATCTATCTATCTATCTATCTATCTATCTATCTATCTATCTATCTATAAAACTTTAGAGATTTCCCTTTTAGAAATGATACAGGGGAAATTAGGGTCCCCCTTTGGGATTCTTAGTCTCACTAATCAGAGACTTTATGAATGTGCTCAAATGGAAGTATAAGGCCAATTTTATTAGAATGTAAAAGAGAAATGCCAATGCAGACAAAAGATGTATAACCCCAGAAGCTGCCTGGAAGAGGAGGAAGGAAAGAAGGAAAAAGCCATTGACTTTTGCATGGAAAGCAGACCATGGAGGGGAAGAAAGCTTTAGAGAAAGCAAGGAAACCCAAGATGTTGGGGTAAATGTTAAGGAAAAAAATCCCTAAAAATGAGAAGAAAAGAAAAAGTTAACTTTTCTTCTGGGGACCTTCCCAGCATCACAAGTACTGAGGTGGAACACAGAGTTGGATAAAGGCCAAATACTGATGATCTGTGGCCTTATTACTCTCTTACTGTTCTGGAGGCCAGAAGCTGATGGCCTCTGGAAACTTAATCCTTTCTTACTGTTCTGTGTTGTGGGAAATATTAAAAAAAGAGAACTGGCACATTTCTGCATTAGTGCCGCACTGATGGGCCACAGGGCTCCAGCCAGGTGATCTCAAGTCAGAGGTCTCTTTGCCTGCCAACTCTCTGGTGGTGCTGGAGCCCCAGAATTCGCTTGTGGATTGCCACCAGCCCCTCTCTGCTGCCAGGTTCTCTCAGCCCACCAACTCCCCGATGGGGCCGAACCGGCAAGCTTCTCACAATGACCATCCATCCACCCCACGGTCAGCCACCACTCCACCCATCAACCAAGTAAATAAAAACTCTTGAACTTATAATTAACCAATCAGATTTATGTATCAATAAATTCTCAATTTACAATAAGCTGATACAATAATTTCTGAACCAATTGATAATGATAAAAGCTTTATCCCAATTATTCTAACCTTATGATAGCATAACTCCCTACTGCTGGTTAAAGTCACGCTGGTTCATGTCTGCCTCTATTTTGCCGTCCTCCTTTCTCACCCCCGCCACAATCTCCTCAACTCTTATCTCTGCCTCCCTTTTCTCTTTCCAATCACAGTCCTCCTGCTGCCCTAATGTAATTGGACAGGGAAAATCCTGCAATAGTTCTGTGCTCATAAGTGCTGGTTTCTTAATCTGTGACTCTCTTACTATTTGTGCTTCAGTAAATTCTGGTTTCTTACTATTTGTGATTTAGGAAGCACTGGTTTCTCTTCTCTCTATCCCAAGAGTCTCTCACTGGCCAGGTGAGAGGCTTGGAACTCATTGACTCTTCATGAGCCAGAGAGAAAAGAAAGGAAAAGAATTAAAATTTTTACACAGGCAATATCACAGACACATACACATTCACACACATACACACTCTGGTTGTGTCTGACCACCTGTCTTATCAACTCCGTAAGTGCCATGCATACTTATAAACACACATACACATAGTCCTACATATGTATGTATAGACAAACATACATATACATATATACATTTGAATGGATGGGACTGAACCCCAGATGCCACATTTTATTCCTTCTCTCTGGCCTTCTTTTACCTTCTTAGACAAAAGTTTTTTAGAAAATTGTGTCATAGATAAAATGTTACACAAAAGAGGAGGTACAGAGGATGATGATAGTTCAGTTCAAAGCAGTGCTTCATTCTATGAGCTCATTATAAGTTCAAAACAACAGTTTTAAATGGCCTTGCTTTTTCATAGCGCATACCTGTTGCCTCCTCCTTGGACCTGGCCTAGAATGAATCTTTCTCCTTAATCACAAATTTGTTCTAAGCCTATTTCTCTTTTTAGTGTAATTGTGAAAGCTCATTTTATTTCTTATTATGCAGTCTTTACTTACTATTTTGTGAAGAGGGGCACATTATAGTCTTGATTCTAGTTTTATTATATCTTTCTGGCAAAATGACTAAAACTATCTCTTAAAACTTTCTTCCTAAAATTACTTGAATCAAATCAGGAAATCTATAAAATTATTAATTCATCTAAATAGCATTAATTCATGAAAGTTCATCTTTATGTTGATCTGCAGGAAATCTGCTCAATAGGGTGGGTCAATGCCCAGGAATCCTTAGGCTGTGTAATAGTGACAGGAAAGGCATATTAGTAGCAAGAAACAATCCTGGGATAAAGTCTTCAAGGACCCTTAGAGCTCATTGTAGGCCATGCAAAAATGGTGGGCCACCACTTGGAAAGTCACCTGATAGCTTTAGCCTCTCCTAGATGGCTCCTGACACCTTTCCTGGGTAAGTCAGAATAGTTTGCAGACTTTTTAGCTTTGCAGGGCTGTGGCTGATAAGCTACTGCAGTAGGGGCAAGGATTTTGGGAAGGAAATTATGTAGCATCTCATTAAAGAGTTAATTATTCCATCCATCTCTTTAGCATAACTTAAGGTGAGTCACTTTCCTGAGGGTAGTCCCTTAGGGTTACTGAACCAGCCCATCCTGGATGTTAGGTCTATCCTCAGGTCACAGACACTATGACCAGGGGTTTTTCTACTTTTGCAAAAGCATCTTACAACTGTACTAAACTGTGAAGCAATGAACTGTATGGACTGTCATTGCAACATGGTTACTAATAGTAAGATATTAGAATTTCTTCTAGCAGGAGAAATTGAATTGCTAATTGAGTTATGAGATGTATACATGACAAATAACCAACTATTCTTGGATCAATCTTCAAGATGTATTTTTAATAAAAATGAAATAAAGCATGTTCTATGCTGATACTGATGGTGTCAAAAGAATGATGTGGAGCACAAGGGTATTGTTGACATAGAATACAGGATATTTCCAGTAAAATAGGTTTTAAAAAAAATCAAGGAAGTAAGCTATGCATTAGTTACCTCTGGGAAGATAAGATTGAAGTAACTAAGGAGAGGCAGTAATAAATACTTTGTTTATTTTGAAGTTTTAACCATTTGAACATTATCTATTCAAAATATGAAAACAATAGCAAACAAAGCCATCATGGTCAGCCATTAACCCTGATTTCACAGTATCTCCTACTCACAATCCCAGAGAGCTCATGTCTCCTCCAAACCCAGCAGCACATATGGCTTGGACTCCTTCCCAGTTTATCTCCACTATACCTCCAGGCTCTGCCTTTGTTCCTTGAAGCTGCCCAGAGTGATTGCCCAGCCTGCCAGCCCTGTGGTCTCCAGTCCTCTCTATATTTGCTGATGGCTCTCTTGAACTCTGGCTTGGTCTTGTCTGTCGTCACTCTCTGGAACTAAGTCTTGAGCACACCTTCACCTGTAGCCTCCTAACCCACTAGAGTTGCAAGTGGCTGCTCTTTGTCTGCAAATTAGTAGGGGTTAGTGCTGGGGTACTTGGTGCCTCTTGGTTGGCTGACTTTTTGAGATGGGCACCTTTTCAGATAAGCTCAGGATTTGCAAACTCTTAGTCAATGGAGTCATACGGAGGTGGTGGCGCTTCTTCATGTCTACAGCTGACTCAGTGTCCTCTAAGCCCTCACTTGTTGCAACAAAGGAGAAACAAAGCAAAGCATTTGCTAATCTCTGCTTAATCAACAGCCAGTCAGCCTATGCACCTTATCGCCCACTCACTAGGAGACTTATGCTTAATATTTATTACTCGATCACGTGAATCTCTGCAAGATTATTTAAACAGAGACTTCCTGATGGACGTACAATTATTTGTGTTTTAATGGATATGTTTTTGCTTTAAAGAAAATCACTGTGTTTGGCTATGCATGTTTCACAAACTAAAAGGTACTTCTGTTCGTACTTAATTTTTTAATTTCTGGAATGGGATGCTGAGCACTGTGACTTCACCTATAACTTGTCAAGTCTACGATTTCTTTCTCTGGAACCCTGACACCCCCTTTTGTATGGCATATTTAATTAATAACCATCTATTGAAAAGATGATTCTGTCTCTTAAATTGTATTCTAAGTGCTGCTACACTTATGTCAGCTCCTGGGCACTCCCACCTTTCCTTTGTCCTTCTCCTCTTCCCTCCCTGCCTCTCCCTGCTTCATCTCTCTTCTCTCTTGTTTTCCTTTATCCTCATCTTTCCCTTTCTGTCTCTCACTACTGAGGATGGAATCCATAGGCTGGTATACACTAGACACATATTATACCACTGAGTTGTGTCCCTAGTATTCAATAGTTTTCTACAAAGGTAAGTAAACATACAATGCCATTTCAGCTGGGATAATTTCTAGAAGGACCAGGGATACAAACAGATAGGACTTGAAGATCTCAGGGGGGACTCTTCCCAGAAAAGTGATGTGCATGATTATTCTACCATTAGTATTATCCCAGGGAGTTTTCGGCATAGAAGGGACCAGCTTGCCCAACACACCCCCTTTATCTTCTTCAGGCCTTCACAGGCCTCTAATCTGGGCACTCTTAACTACCTCAGGCCTACAGCATGGTTGGAGCATCATAGTAGGTGTTCTGACTCAGTCCACACAACAGCAAGAACGCACCTATTTGTAGGTTTCATCTAATTTAATATTTATCAACTGCCAGTATCATTCATCCTCTTGAAAACAGAGACTACACAAATAGAAATGTCAAGAAGGTTTGGTACCTCAGTAACCTAATATATTTAAGAGAGTACATTTCCTAAAAGGATGTCACGTGCATCTTACCACTTCAAACATGCTTGCCTTGAGAACTCTTACAGTGCTCGTTCAATCATGCCACCATTACCCAGTGTGTGAAGCCAATGGCAATGCTTGGAGTACTGGGCTATGCTTAGGGTTCCACACTCTCCAGCTCTTTTCTCTCCCTTTTCAGTCTGTGGGTCAAGTTGGGAGGTGAAATATCTGTGTGATCACATAGGGCTGAGATAAAGGCCAGCCTCGGGCCTTGGGCTAGACTTTGGAGATCGTGGTTTGGTCCACACTGGTTACCCTGCTCCTTTCCGCTGCTCTGAAGCTAATGTTTTCGGCTCCACCTTGGCCTTCTCTCCTCCCTTAGCCTTAGATTCTCCTTAGCATCTGGCCACTTGACGTTCCTCAGACACACTGCTCCGTCCATCCATTGCTCCTAGTCTGTTCTGGTTTATTTGCTTTCCACATACTAGGCCTGACCTTGCCTATTTCTAAGGCTGGTTGTGGGGTTGTGACTCCAGGTAATCATTTCCTCTGCACTGAAAATGGAGACACCTGGGAGAGTAAACTTGGCCTTCTGTCCTCTCCTCGATGTACTGGAGCTCCCTGCCTTGTTGCAGTAACAGCCCACAGGGTGACTCCCAAGATTCCCAGAGAGGAAGAAGGGCAAGGCTGTCTTCTTGTGGTATGCAGAAATGTCCTGTCTTCTCCAGGGCTTTGTGTTACACAACAAATGTTTGAAAATTTGGTCCCTTACTTCACTAGACTCTAATGGCTATCGTCATAGGGACACAGACACCGAGACAAAGGTGAGGGTGCAGAATGTATATTAGGAGGCCCCAGGAACCATCAGGATTGGAAGGAGGAAGCTGGGCAGAGGGAGAAGTTGCCCTCTCCTACAGTCTCAGGGGCTCCACTCGGGTCCATGAGAGGGTTGAAGCCAGGATGGTCCATTACAGCAATCCTGAAATGGGCAAGAGGAATACCCTTTATCCTGCCAATGGTGGAACTGCCCAGCCAAGGTGTACAGATAAGGTACTTTTCAAAGCAAGATGGCAGCAGAAGGCTGTCTGCTAGCAGCTCCTCTAGCAGTTGCTGGAGTCAATCTCTCCATCCTGAAGGGGTCTCTAGAGGATCGCAGCACCCACTGTAGATAGAGATTTCTTTTGTTTTTCCCTTGGTGTATGTTCCCTTGGCTCAGGAGTAGATGTTGAAGAGCCAAAGTTATATTTGCTACACTTGAGAGGAAAGCCTATGATTTAATATGCCAGGCCTGGCCCTTGATATGCTAAATGGGAACTAAAAGAACTTAGAAAATTGCTTCATTTCCAAAAATGTCTGGCTTATAAGTAATTATCTTACAAGAAGACATTATTTTGAATTTGAGGAGCGTAATCACCTTTCCTTCCCATTTGTTGCTTTTCTGTTATAATCCTAATATCCCAACGCATCAGGCTGCATAATTTAGACTTAGGAGAACCTACAATGTATAGATACACAAGAGATACCACGCAGGTATTTTTAGAAATAGTTTTTAATCTATCTTCACAGATACTTCCTTCTGGTCTAAAGCTACTTGAGGGCTGGGGTCAGGGGAGGGCATCTTATTTCTATATTTGCTTATTTTCCTCTTGTATTTGCCTTTGCACAGGAGATGTTCTAGAACATCTACAGTTAGTATTTTAACATGTTTATATAAACTCCTATGCACTGATGTGTTAGTTTTATGCATAAAGATTACTTCGGAATTTGGTAGCTTGACAGCAGATACACACCTGGGGCAGGTCAAGAGTTCAGAAGCCGCTCAGCTGCACAGTTACAGCTGCAACTTTCGCCAGCAGAAATTCTGTTATCACTGCTATGGTGTGGCTTCCTTCCTCTGTGTATAGGAGGGGAGGGAGGGAAGGAGGAAAGGAGGGGAGAGGGAGAGTGGGAGGGGAAAAGGGAAGGAGAGAGAGGAGAAGGAAAGGGGGGGAAATGGAGGGAGAGAGAGAGCAAGAGAGAGGGGAGAGAGAGAGAGAGAGAGAGAGAGAGAGAGAGAGAGAGAGAGAGAGAGAGAGAGAGAGAGAGAGAGAACCCTTTTCTTACCTCAAAAGCGAAAGATTATCATTCTACCTTCTGTGACTGCTCACTGAGATCAAGCCCAGAAGAGTCGAAATCACTCCTCAGTGGTCTGAAAGGCAGGAAGCTGGGGCCTTCAGGGCCATCTTGGAAACTGGTTATGATCTTTTGGCACACTGGAGAAGACTTTGGTCCGAGAATCAGATACAGATGAAAACATCCCTACCTGCTACTCACTGAGTTAAATGAGGGCTTTAACACCCTTTTCAGAGCAGTGCTGGGTCACTGTGAGATGAAGACGCAGGACTCCTAAGCCATGTCAAGGTGAAGGCCGCAGTCCTGCTGTTTTAATTTTTCTTAAGAACCCAAACCTTTGAATTAAAATATTTATTTTTTTATTGTGAGTGTTTGAGTGTGACACACATGTGTACATGAGAATACAATCTGTGGGCATTGATTTTCTCCTTCCACCACGTGGGACCCAGGGATTGAACTCTGGTCATCAGGCTTGCTGTGTGCTGGTTTTGTTTTGCCTTCAAGTTGTCAGAGTCATATGGGAAGAGGAAAAGCCAATTGAGAAGATACCCTTGTCGGCAAGCTTGTGGGGCATTTTCTTGATTGATAATGAGAGAGGGCTCAGTCCACTGCGAAAAGTGTTGGCCACAGGCTGCTGGTGGTCCTGGGTTATGTACAAAGTGTGTTGAGCAGGTCAGTAAGTAGCAGCCTCCATGGGCTTCTGCTTCCATTTCTGCTTCCGGGTGGGTTCCTGACTTAAGTCTTTGCCCTGACTTCCCTTCTTGATAGACATGTAAGAAGAACATGTAAAATGAAGTAAAGCCTTTTCCCTCAAGCTGCTTTTGGTCGTGTTTTTTTATTACATTAATAGAAACCCCAATGAAGACACCAGACAAATGCCTTAATGGGCTGAACCTTCTCACTGGCCTGGCTGTTCTGTTTGTCAGTAAAGTCAGAACATTCCCCCATCTGCATTAAGATACTGGTCAACCTAAAGACTCATGGATATACCAAGTACTGAGTTCAGGGACACACAGGAGTCTACTAAATCTGAAACCTACATTTTCAGGGCCCCTGCCTCTATCCTGCCACCTTTGGAAGGGTGACAGACCCCTGTTTAACCGGGGAAACAATTCCTGGTCCAGGTGCTTTTTACTTCTCCAATTTTTCTTTCTCAATAATAAGGAAAATTAGTTATTAGAATTCAATTTCTTGAGTTGTGTTTCTTTTGGTCCTAAAGCAACCCCAGGGGAAGGGATGTAGGACCTGATTCCAATTTGTTGTAATCATAGTTGATATTAGCATTCTTTGAACATTTGTAATTTTCCTGACAATATGTCAAGCCCACAAAGAAAAATTTATTCCAGGTTTTAGATTAAATGTTTAAAAATACACAAGGGGGTCTGAAAATAATCAATCTCTCTCAGTTCTCAGGAAGGCTTGGAGCTTTTAGGGGAGCCAGCTGGCCTTTAGATCCATCAGCAGCATGGAGGAGGGGGGAAGCCAGATTAAGTAGTTTAGTGCTAAAAGTCTTATTTCAGGTCTGTGCTTTCTGCAAACCATTGTTGGGGTGGGCATATGTTTAGATTTGGTTTCATCCTAATTGTTTTATGCAATCTAATGACGTTCTTCAATGGGAAACTCTAACCTTTCATACAAGTAATAGGAATTTTTGTGCATATTGTGCAAACACATCTCTTTGGAAGAAATCAAATAAGTAAAAAGTTAAACTTTCCAGGTAGAGAATTTAGTAAGGCTATCTTTCCTTCCTCCCTCCCTCCCTCCCTCCCTCCCTCCCTCCCTTCCTTCCTTCCTTCCTTCCTGCTTCCTGCCTTCCTGCCTTCTTTCTTGCCTTCCTCCCTTCCCCCTCCCTTCCTCCCTTTCTTCCTTTCTTCTTCTCTTCCTCTCTTCCTCCCTCCTTCCCTTCCTTCCTTCCTTTTTATACAAGGGTTTTGAACTTTTAAAGAATTATTCTCCACAGTTTGAATCTTTAGGAGCCTTTCAAATATCATATGATGTGTGTCTCCCTTTCTAGGAAAGAATCTACCTGGTAAGAAGAGCTCCTTTCTTGGTAAAGAGTGTTCATGTACCTGGTAAAGAGTGCCCACGTTTGATTAGGACTGAAATCGAACCTGGACACCCTGTTACACATCAAATATGCAAACAGAACAAGGGTGTTTTGAAGCCTACAAGGCAATTCTAAGTGGAAATGTGCTTCGGAAATGAACTCACTTTAGGCATCTTTGATGCATATCTAAAGTTTAGTAGGCACTGCTGTGGAGATGATAAATTATTCACTTTCCTTTTCAATCCTTCATGTGAGTTTTCCCCTGTTAGCTAATTCTCCTAAAAAGTGTCTTTCATTAAAAACTTGAAAGAATTATTATTTTTATAAAACTTACAAATAACTATTTCCATTTTACCAAGAGTAGAAATTCATATTAAGAAGAGTTTTTCTGGGAAGACGTAGTTTTATTTTTTTTTCACAGAGTGAAATAAAATTAGCATCTGTACTGCTTTGAATTCATAACTCAGTGTCACTTCTTAGGTAAGGAGAACACAAGACTATTTAGAAAGATCACTTTTGTTTTGAAACTCAAACATTCTGATCCTAGAATCTAGTAATTTTTCTTCATTTGTTTTGCATCAAACAGTTTAGAATTTTTTTCATTAAAATAGTTTGGAGTTCTTAAAGAAGAAAATAGAAATTCAGAAACATGAGAGAGAGCAGCACACCTCAAGTTGCTCCTTTGTTCAAATAGTTCTTCTGTTTTCTGCATTTGTAGAAACATTTTCTTGGTTTTGTGAATCCCGGTGGAGATCCTGCCCCAGGCGAATATTCCAGGGTGTGATCTCCACTGGGATTTGAAGGCTTTGCTTCCAATAGCAGGTACAGAAGCAACATTTTTATTCTTATGTTTCATCTAAATTGCATCACGGTCAAACATCTTATCTTGTTTGTTCGCCACTTAGTGTTTCTGGGAGAACTGAGTGTCATTTACTGAGGGAATGCAGCTTCCCATGACTTCTCACAGATTGGATGCCACACCGTTTTGGAGTTCCAGTAGCCCCTTGGCCAGGTCACTTGTACTCTGACTGATATCACTATTGGTGGTTATTGAGCTGGGGGTTGACACTTATCCATTTAGGTATACCTTCAAGGGACCTTTTGAATGAGGGCACATGCCTGGGCTTAGAGCCTATGCCTGTCTAAAATTCTCCCTATGTATGAGAAGAAAGTAATGCAATTGTGTGGACATTACAATACTGTTGTGTTGGCTATTCTTAGAGTTCAGGAAGTCTAAGATCACAGGGAGGATGTCCCTTATTTTATCTCGTGTGGCTGAAAAGAAAGCAGCAAGTTTTCTAGTGTCTCTTCTTGTAAAAATTAAAAATTATTTCTTTTATTTTGTGTGTGCAAGTATATTTGTATGTCGGGGTTCATATGGAGGTCAGAGAACAACTTGCTGAAGTCAGTCCTCTCCTTCCACCATGGGGGGTCCTGGAGCTCAAACTCAGGTCATCAGGCTTAGCAGCAGGTGTCTTTACTCAGTGAGCCACCTCTCAGCCTCCCCTTTTAATCTTTTTATAAGGATACTAATCCCATCATGGGTTCTACCCTTTTGAAGGCCATCCCTGCAAATATAGTACAATGAAGTTGGGCTTTAGTATATCAATTTGAGAAGTAGAGGAACCCACATTTATGTTGGTATTATCCTGATGGATATCATTGACCTTAAACCTTAATTGACCAAAATATTATGAAAAAGTTCTCCATTCTTTCTTTTAGTAAAGATGTATTAACAAGAATTGTACGATTTCTACAAATTACATAGTACATGTTTGAGATGGACTCTTACACTACTTTACTATGTAGCTTTGGATGGCCTTACAAGGTAGAGCATATTGGCCTTGAGTTCACAGAGATGTGCCTGCCTCTGCCTCCCAAGTACTGGGATTTGAGACATCTACTACCATATTACATAGTATGGTTTGAATATCATTGAACATTTTATGGAAACCTCTGTTCCCTCTCAAATCTGTGAACACTATAAATCTTTGATTTTCTTGACCTAGAGTCTAAGTCTTTAGCATCTACTTTTATGAAGAAACTCGCTGGGTTCTTGTTTGGCCTTAGGGCTTCAAATGTTTGAATCAGTGGGTGCTTTTGATAAAAGGACTAAGAGCTCCACTCGAGTTTCTTTTTTACAGAGTAGAGTCTGGAGTGGCACTTAAGACTGTGTATTTAGCAAGTTGTGGGTGAGCCTGTTGGTGCTGCCCAGGGGCTACATTTTCAAAACAGCTGCTTTAGGCAAACAGTACTATAAAATATACTATAATATATATATATACATATATATATACATATATATGTATATATATGTATATATATACATACATATATATATTTAGGGATTGAAGATTTATTTTGTTTTTTGATGGATTCTGAACATTTGGCTTGGAAGACGGTCTTCTGTGAAACAACACTAAACTCCACTTTTAAAAGTAGCTTCTTCTCCCACAAAGAGATTTATTTGAGTGCAGACAGTGGAAGGAAAGATTTAGTTTGATATAACGTGTGTTTATTGAGTGTCTGCTTTGCACCAAACACCAGAAGATGCAAAACAAAACAAAACACCAAAATTAAGCGAGGAGTACCTTCCCCCCAACACCCCGGCTAAAAACATATGGGGAGAAGGGAAGCAAAATGGAGAAACAGCATATACCTCTTCCTGAACAGCAGGACACAAAATGGCACAGTTTCTGCATCAAAGGACATGACCAGAAGAAATGATAGATGCAGACAGGAGCAAAGGGCTGGACTGTGTCTGAGCGAAAGCTGAAGACAGCTAGTCGTGACTCTTGCTGGTGTAGCAATAGGAAAATATGACTCCTGCCTCCCCTCACCCTGAGTCACTCTTCACACCCCTGTACATAATGATAGTGATGTAAAGAAAAGAATAATTCAGCTAATCAAGGTCCAGTGCTCCACTAGAGCCTTTACAAATGGAGGGCCAGTGGCCTAGAGGAACTGCTTTCACACTTAGGTTTGATGAAGAATGGACAGCCATGTGGAAAAGCGTCTGATGTTTTAGTAACAGACTTGGGTGCCAACCCTGGCAAGGCCAGTGTGTGCAGACTCTTTTTGACCTCTGTGTGGCCTTATTACCTCCCAGGTATAGAGAAGAACTCCTCTGGAATGAGGGTCTTCAAAACAAGAAGAGAGAGGAAGTGTGGGACTACCTCCTTGTCCTCCTCCCCTTCCTCCTCCTTCTTTTTCCATTTTATGATTTGTTGCTGGGGAGAGAAGGGCTGGTGTCTATGACCAACCTGGGGGAAGAGGAATTCTGGTTACTTTTTTTTTTTTTAGTAGTTTTGGAGTGAAAGAAAGACAAGAGATGAAAGGGCAGGGATATGCCCAAGAGACTTTCCTTCTGAGGTTACTCTGTGCCCTGAAGTTCAAAGTATTCAATGCTGAGTTCCATATTTCAGATATCAAATTTGGAATGACCAAGCAGCCAGTGACAGAAACCAACTCCTGTCAATCAGCTACCGAGGTAAAAAGAAGAAACCGTTGGGACAGCCCTGGACCATTCAGCTTAAGGTTGAGTAGCGGGTTCTGCAGAATGAATATTTTCAGCCTTTAGAGCCATATGGTCTCTGACATGGTGACTCAACTCAGCCTTCACAGTGTGAGAACAACCACAGGCAATTCAAAAACTGACAAATGTGTTTGCAGCTGTGTCTCAATAAAACTTTATTCCCATAAATAGATTGTAGCCAGATTTGACCCTTGGGCCTCTTTGGATAGCCATTTAAAATAATTCAAGGAACCACACCATAAAAAGGTTCAGGCACAGAGCTCAGTAGAGGTGCGGTCAGAACCTGGATTCTAAATGCCTGCAGTCTCCTCTTCTCTCTATTATTCCAGACAAAAGCAACATATGAGAAGAGTTTACCTTGGCTTACAGTTCCAAGGGAGGTAGTCAAACCACACTGGGGAAGGTGGGGGACAGAGGTAGGAGGCAGCTGGCGAGGCTGCAGAAGCAGAGGGCAGTGATTGTCCATGTGGTGTTAGCTTTCTTCTTTATATTCAGTCCAAACATTAGGGTCACTCTTTCTGTGTCAGCTAGCTCGATCTCATGGGTGTGGCCAGAGATCTGTCTTCTAAGTGACTTAGAGCACATCAAGTTAAAAGTCAGTATAAAACATCACAAGTATGCTTAGCATCCCCCTCATTCTTCTCTGTCTATCACCTCTCCTTCCTTCCCTCCCTCCCTCCCTCCCTCCCTCCCTCCTAACTGTCTCCTTGTCTGACTATTGACATTGCCATAAAAAGTAATGCTCATTGTGTAGACTCTAGGACTTGGGGAACAAGGTGTAAATCCCACACAATGGCTGTGAGGTGGTAGAACCACACTCTTCCTCCTGACTCCAAAGCTTCTGAGTTTCATGATCCTTTCTGCCTTCTGCTTATTAACAATGGGTTACAGTAAGCAGCATTCACTTCAAGCCATCAGGGAGGTGTTCATCTTCTCCATGGAGTATGTGATTGCTGGCCTTCCTTGGTAACTGTCCTGATTTTAAAGAGAAGCAGGGATGTCAATCAAGTGTTGCAGATGCATGGACATAGCCATACCTAAAACAATTAGTTCTTTCCAGTTCTCAAGTAGTGTCCAAGACTATTCTTGACTTCTTGTTATATGGATAAGAGACAAAGAAAGATAAAATAAATTCCATTAGACTGGTAAGGCCGGCTGGGGCATCATGACTTCAGTCTGTGAACACATGCCTTTTCTCCATAGGACCACAGGAAACAAAAGCCTTAGCAATTCAAAGCTGGTATAGTTGAGTTGATTTCTCTCCCAGGTGTGGGGGTGTATATGAACTAGAGCAAATTGCTCATATAAAGTTGTATTTCCCTTCCTTTACACAAAGAACAGATATGAAACCCACAGAGCTGGGCAAATTCTTAGGTAGGGACTCACATAGGTAGTAATAATTCTTATTTTCCCTATCAAAAATAAATCATAAAGCATCATCATACTTAAATACAATGTCTTTTGAGGTGTGTTTTGTCTTTTGTGTGTGTGTGTGTATATATATATATCTGTTGTATAAATATATCACTGTTGACACTGCTTATGAAGGTTTAAGTATTCCATAATAGTCAAAGACACTTAGGCAGTTTTTCTTCCTGTAAGTAATTTCAGCTAAGAACTCAACCAGAGTTAAGTACTGCATTTGGGCAAGAAAATAATGTACTTTAGGATTTATTTGTTATATGCTAATATCCCAGGGAGAAACATATTTCCAGGCAAGGAACAAAGGAACAACGAATGTTCCTGCTAAGGCAGTTTCCCAGCAGCCTTTTCCCATTCAAACTTCCTGATCGTTTCTTGTGTTGCTAAGAATGAGTTTGAAAGAACCATTCTTTTTAAAAATTGTGCACAGCTCCTGGCTATGTGACGAACATAGTGGGGCATGTGTTCTTATTACATGTTGGAGCATCTTCTGGGTATATGCCCAGGAGTGGTATAGATGGGTCCTCAGGTAGTACTATGTCTATTTTCTGAGGAACTGCCAGACTGATTTACAGAGTGGTTGTACCAGCTTGCAATCCCAACAGCAATGGAGGAGTGTTCCTCTTTCTCCACATCCTCACCAGCATCTGCTGTCACCTGAGTTTTTGATCTTAGGCATTCTGACTGGTGTGAGGTGGAATCTCAGGGTTGTTTTGATTTGCATTTCCCTAATGACTAAGGATGCTGAACAATTCTTTAGGTGCTTCTCAGCCCTTCGAGTTTCCTCAGTTGAGAATTCTCTATTTTGCTCTGTTCCCCAATTTTTAATAGGGTTATTTGTTTCTCTGGAGCCTAACTTCTGGTGTTCTTTGTATATATTGGATATGAGCCCTCTATCAGATGTAGGGTTGGTAAAGATCTTTTCCCAATCTGTTGGTTGCCATTTTGTCCTATTGACAGTGTCCTTTGCCTTACAGAAGCTTTGAAATTTTATGAGTTCTCATTTGTCAATTCTTGTTCTTAGAGCATAAGGCATTGGTGTTCTGTTCAGGAACTTTTCCCTTGTGCCCATGTGTTGGAAACTTTTCCCCACTTCTATTAGATTCAGTATATCTGGTTTTATGTGGAGGTCCTTGATCTACTTGAACTTGAGCTTTGTACAGGAAGATAAGAATGGATCAATTTGCATTCTTCTACATGTTGCCTGCCAGTTGAACCAGCACCATTTGTCATGGTTTTAGCTCCTTTGTCAAAGATCAAGTGACTGTAGGTATGTGGGTTCATTTCTGGGTCTTCAATTCTATTCCATTGATCTACGTGCCTGTCACTGTACCAATCTCTCCATATCTATTCAATATAGTACTTGAAGTTTTAGCTAGAGCAAATAGACAACAAAGGATGTCAAAGGGATACAAATTGGAAAGGAAGAAGTCAAAATATCACTATTTGTAGATGATATGATAATATACTTAAGTGACCACCAAAACTCCACCAGAGAACTCCTACAGCTGATAAACAACTTCAGCAAAGTGGCCAGATATAAAATTGACTCAAACAAATCAGTAGCCTTCCTATACTTAAAGGATAAACAGGCTGACAAAGAAATTAGGGATACAACACCCTTCACAATAGCCACAAACAATATAAATTATCTTGGTGTGACTCTATCCAAACAAGTAAAAAATCTGTATGACAAGAATTTCAAGTCTTTGAGGAAAGAAATTGAAGAAGACCTCAGAAGATGGAAAGATCTTCCATGCTTGTGGATTGGCAGGATTAATATAGTAAAAATGGCCATCTTGCCAAAAGCAATCTACAGATTCAATGCAATCCCCATCAAATTTCCCATTCAAATCTTCATAGAGTTAAAAAGAGCAATTCTCAAATGCATTTATTTGGAGTAACAAAAACCCAGGATAGCAAAAACTAATCTCAAAGGAACTTCTGTGGGAATCAGCATCCCTGCCCCATGCTGTGCATGCCTCTTTTAATGTTTGGTTTGAAAAGTCAACCATTGGATAGAACATGGGGACCCCAATGGAAGAGTTAGGGGAAGGACCCAAAGGAGCTGAAGGGGATTTCAACCCCATAGGAAGAACAACAATATCAACTAACCACCCCCACCCCAGAGCTTCCAGGGACAAAACTGTAGAGAGTCATCAAAGTGCCATATAGCCTTAGCCATTATTCAGCTGCCTGCATTCTCCACCCACTCCGGGGCATTCTGAGCTGAGGAATTCCAGCCACACCTCCCCCCACCTGGCAGAGCTGGCAGAGCTCCAGGAACAAGCCTTTTGTCACACCTCAGCCTCCAGCAAAGCAACAGACCCTATGGGGTCAATTTCCTCGAGGAACCATGGTGCCAAGGACCTGCTGAGAAGCCCTGAAAACACTCTTCAACCCTGGGAGGGAGGGTCATGCCCACAGTGCATGTATTGTCGCTCTTATCCCTCCAAGTAAAGAGAGATTTTTATACCGCCATGCACTAATGTCTCTGTGTGTTCTTTTTCTCTCGACCCCCGTCGTTTCATTCTCCAGCTCTTTGTCCACGGAGAACCCGCTCGTGAGCAATTCCCGGGAAGCTTCACAAAACCACCAATCAAAGATGGTGGATGGGTCCATGGCTTCAGCTACTTATGTAGCAGAGGATTGCCTTATCTGTCATCAATGGGAGGGGAGGCCCTTGGCCCTGTGGAGGCTGGATGCCCCAGTATAAGTGGATGCTAGAGGGATGAAGTGAGAGGGGATAGGTGAGTGGGAGAGCACTCTCTTGTAGGCAAAGGGGGAGAGGGATGGAATGGGGGGTTTGTTGAGGGAAGACCAGGAAGGGGGGCAACATTTGAAATGTAAATAAA
This sequence comes from Tokudaia tokunoshimensis, assembly GCA_036184795.1. NCBI lineage: Eukaryota > Metazoa > Chordata > Mammalia > Rodentia > Muridae > Tokudaia > Tokudaia tokunoshimensis. The sequence goes on along the minus strand of BTHU01000001.1, from coordinate 173,416,543 downwards.
TAAAATAACTTAAGAAAAAATAAAGGAAAGTAAGTACTAGCCAAGGACTACATGACCAAAGGTAAGACTCGAGGCACCTGCTGATGGATCATGAACCCAGGGATTTTTTGTTCTCTGGGGCAGACAGGAGAGACACCTTGAAGCTAATGACATAGCACAAAGCCCAGAAATGATTCGGCTGATGACATGGGGCGTTCCTGAGAGAAGAGTAAGTTTGTGGCTATATTTTTTCTGTGTTCTATGTCTTGGGCTCTCTGTTCACTGCTTTTAGAATTCTTGATCTTTTCAGCACATCTTATGTTTCAACAATGTCCAAGATCTGATTATTCCTAGGTAAGTCTTATTAAAGTTCTCCTCTGTTTTGTATGAGCCTGTTTAAGAAGCGTCTCACCTTACATTAACTATCATGTTCTCTGCTAAGGGTGATGATGATATAGTTCTGTAAGTCTCAGTCCTTGGAGGCTAAAGCAGGAATGCTGAGAGCCTCCTGGCCCAGAGAAGGTAGTGGTGGAAGCATGGAGTAGGACTCTGGTGATGGCTTTGAAGTCTGAGGGTCTCAGGACTTAAAAGTTCTCTAACTGTACTGAAATGCTGATGATAACTTCTAAAAAGTCCTAAAATCTTTCTTGCTCTTTCTGAGGGTGAAAGACTGCTGGCTTAGGTGATTAACACCTGTAGCCTAACAGCTGAGGATTAAGCAATGTAGCCTTAGTTCTATCTCAGCAAGAACTGATGGGCTCTAAACTTTTAGCCTGCTAGTCGGAAGTTGCAGGAAGAAAATTGGACATTTAGAGAAGTGGTTGTAGAGTTTATTACTAAGTTGTAAAAAATTTCCTATGAATGCTATCTAAGGAGAAAAGTGGAAAGATCCTAAGTGGGGAAAGGCAAAAATTCTACTCTAACTGGGGAAGGGGAAAAGAATTCTACTGTAACTGAGGAAGGAGAAAAAGTTCTCTTCTAACTCTAAGTGGGGAAAGGCAAAATGAGAGAGAGAGAGAGAGAGAGAGAGAGAGAGAGAGAGAGAGAGAGAGAGAGAACTTTTCTCCTTTGTCTTCAGTACTTATACATCTTTCAGAATACATGATCACATGTTACAAAGTTCATCACAAGTTCACACAAAAATTCAAATCATAAATTGAAATAGGAACGCTAGGACAGAGTAACGAGAGGGGGTTGAATGGAGAAAAGAGGGAGGGAAGGGGGCTTATGGGACTTTCGGGGAGGGAGGAAACGGGAAAGGGGAAGTGATTTGGAATGTAAATTAAAAAAAAAAAAGAAATTTACAACAGAGAATGTTTACTTGCATAGCCATTAGGCGTAATTATCTGGCTAAACATCTATCACCTGTCTCGGCTTCCACAGGTTCACTTAAGGTTTAAAAACCATAACTAAGTTATTAGTGAAGTTTTGTATAGATGAACCCAGCCAATATTTTATCTTCTGTCCTAGCACCTATAATAAATCCTAGTTCCCTTTTTCATGACCTTTGGTTAATTATTTTACAACCTCTTGGAATGTTCTCTGAGAAGGAGAAAGTCTGGTTTACTATCTAAGAGCAATTAACTGGTGACACTTGGGAGACTGGCAGAGTTCTCATTGCAGTTTTGACTATCAGAAGAGGACCTAATAGCAGTCCCACTATAAAAGAGCTTAATAATCACAGATATAATTTTAGGAACCTTATAGGATCATCATTAAAATTTAAGTCATGTATTTGTCTACATAGCATCACTATAAGACAATACATCTTTGTGGATTTGCAGAGATCTGCTCCAAAGGGGTGTGCTAGTACTTACTGATTATTATATATGTTTAATAATGACAGGAAAAGCATATTAATAGCAGGAATCTTTCTTAAAATGAGCTCCTCACAGCCTTGCTTAATAAGGGCTCACCTGTTGCAGATTATATAATAATCCAAAGCAGGCCATTTCAGGATGATCACCTGCTAATATTAGCTTGTTCCATTATGGCTCCTGACTCAGGAAAATTGACAGGTTCTGTCTGTCTGTCTGTCTGTCTGTCTGTCTGTCTGTCTGTCTTTGTGTCCCATGCCCCTCTTTGTGGTGTGTGTGGTGTATATGTGAGTATGTACCTCTTCTTTGTGGTTTGTGTGGTGTATATGTACAGGCATACATGAAACTTGCATACATGTGGCAGGCAGAGAACAACTGTGTTAGTGACATCTACATAATGTTTTGCTTTTTGAGGCAAGGTCTCTCAGCTCGGATCCACGGGCATTGGGGGGTATTGTGCTGTTTATTAGTTTAGGCTGATTGGACAGAGGGTTTTTGGGGACCCCCTTGTCTCTACCTCACCAGTGCTGGGATTACAGATATGTACCATTACACCTGTTTTCCTTTTTTTGTTTTCTTTTTAGACAAGGTCTTGTTATGTAGCTTTGGCTAACATGGTACTTTCTCCTTAGAACAATCTAGTTTTGAACTCACAGAGATCTGCCTGCCTTTCCCTCCAAGTACTGAGATCATAAGGCATGCACCGCCATGTTGGATATACACCTGGGATTTTAACTTGGGTTCTAGGAATACAGCTTAGGTCCTCTTGCAGGTACTTTGCCAACTGAGCTATCCCCAGCCCCAACCCCTTTACCCTCGAAGTTGGCAGGTTTGAAGCCTGTGGGTAACATAGCAAGAATAGATCTAAAACAAAAATTAAAAATATGCTTAAATATCTCATTCTCTTGTGGATTTTTCAAAAAGAAATTTTGTTATATTTGCTTTTAGAACAATTGGACTAACTGTAAGACAATTTCTTGGTGATTTCAATTTCTGTGCAATCACTTCAAGAATTCTTCAGTCCGTGTGCACGTTCCAAAACATACATCGGAGAAAAGTATACCCAAAATGTTTCTAAGTGGGGTTTAAGTTTTTATGGAATTAATTCTACCTGTCAAAGAATTGGGATGATGTTAGCCTTTGTAGACGTTTAATTAAATAGTAGTTAAATCTGATTTTGCAGTTTTCTTTTATATTTTAAAGTGTTTTTTTTTCCAGCCCTCAGACACTTCACAGATGCTGAAAATTCCCTAGTCATACCATTGTGTACAGACTTGAAATACCGTGGGCCAAGGAAATAAGAACAGAGCCTACCTTCCTTGTTGATAATGGTGGGGGTGGGGTCACTGCAAGAGAAGTCCAGTAGCATCAGAGAAGCACAAAGTAGTAAATGTGGTTTTTAGACTTGCCTCAGCCACTGGACTGGGCTGCTTACTGTCTTTCCTCCTAGGGAGCAACTGGGTTTGTAGCTTTGAACAGCCACGGGGTGGGCAGCTTCTTTGATAGCTGAATAGCTTTCTCCTCATGGTTAAATGAATGTGTTTAACTCGTATGGCACATGGTAAGGAGTGGAACAGACAGCAGCCCTCAGCAAGGAGGCTCAGCTGTGTTGAATACTTAAATATTCAGACTTCATTCTTAGGTACCACCTATGTGCAACTAGATAAACTCGTGAGTATGTGATCTCAGTATTTTTAATATTATTTTACAGATGGGCCAACTGAGAACCAGAGAGAGTAATATTAGATTCAAGTGCCCAGAGGTTGGTAAATGAGTAGTTGATATTACCTTACATTGTTAACTGGCTTGTTTTCTATCTTGGTTTTGTTATTGTTGGTGTAAAGAATAAATGTATCATTAGTTTTGTGTGTGTGTGTGTGTGTGTGTGTGTGTGTGTGTGTGTGTTTTCATGTGTTGGGGGGACTTGTTGTCTCTTGATACCATGTTGCACTTGTAAAAGGCAGAGACAATTGGAGTGTTGGTCCTCCCATTTCCCCTTGTTTGTTTCTCTTGCTATTTACCACTATGTACACACGGCTGGTTACCTCTAGCCCATCACAGCTTTGGGGGGTGTTTTTGTCTCGGCCTCTTGTCTCAGTGTAGCAGTGATGTATATGTATGGCTTACACGGCCTCTGGGCACTTAAACTCAGGTCCCCATGCTACATATAAATCACTCTACCCTCCGAACCCTCTCCCCAGACTCTGAGTTTATCATTATCTTAAAACAAGTTTGTCTTCTATTATGTTTACTTTGGAGGTCATCATGGTGACAGTGGTCAGCCGCTGTTCTCTGCAGCTCCTTCCACTTCTCACCCTTGGTTTGCTATTATTTAGGTAAAACACCACATAACAAGGGGAAATAGGATAATTGCGTGTATTCTTTCTTGCATGTTCACTTTAAGAGAGATGCCATTGAAATTGATGCAGTGTCTTGGATGATTTGATCTATCACATCTAAGTGATAGAATTTTAGAATGCTTCTCAGGATTTTTCCATGTCGCTATACTTCCTGTGGACTACATTCTCAAACCCTTAAGGTTTTGTTTTTTTTCTGGTTGGTAATTGGGATACGGGGTTCCTAGTGAGGGCACCTATTATGAAGCAAAACAACTTGCTCCCTCCAAAAGCATGTTTTCCTCTACCTTATTAACATGCTGCAAAAGAGAAAGGACTCCCTCCTGGCTTTTGCAAAATCTCATTCTGTGTTCCATATGGTGCTAAGTAACATTTCACCTTAGCAGAAAAGTCTTGTCTATTTTTATAATCCACCTGAAAAAAAAATGAAAGCAGAGAATCAACCTTTCTCCTCTTTCTCTGAACTGTGGTGGGAAGAATAGCATCAGAGTCATTAAGATGAAACTGACCTACGCTTGGTTTCATCTCTTGTGACACTTCTACATTGTTGAAAGCCTTCTATAGGCTGTAAGCCACACAGCCCCAGAAACACACCCCAGACATCTCAGGCCAAAGTGTATGTTTCTTCCTTGCCTTGTTCTAACACAGTTCATACCACCCCCACCTTCCCATGTTTTCTTCAGAAAATTGGGCCAGCTTAGAAATCCCAAAGACCATGTTCAACTTTCCCGGTGATATTGAAGAACAAAATCTTGTTTAAGTGAGTCGTTCCTGCTTGCTGTTTCCTAGTTGGGATTGTGGATCTGACAGCAGACACCTCTGTTATTATCTTAAGTCAGTCACTTCATCCAGGACTGGCTCTTAAGATTCTGACATCCAAGAGTCATGGACCACTTACAGTGTTCCCCCTTCTGCTTCCTCCCACTGGCTTGCTGATGCTTCTGTAAGGATGTCTATGTATGAACGTAACCACTTATCACTTAGGAAGGATCAGTGGGATGCTTGGTACAGGCTGAACTATACCATGGACTGAAGGACAAGGGATGACTTGACTAATTCATCTGCAGGTGCACTGATGCATTAAAAAGTGGCTTAAAGACAAGTCCAGGATTTATTGGCTGGTATAATTAGAAGCCTGGAGAGCACAGGCCACACATGACTGGGTCCAGGTGCTCAAAAGATGATGTCGGGAATATGTCTGCTTCCTTCTCATCCACGTTGATTCTATTCTCCCAAAGATTTACCCAGGTCAGCTTAAGCATGCTTTTCACAAGGTCATTTCCTAGTTGTGTTTTCTTTCCCCTCTCTGAATAGAAGTGAGTACTGATTGGCTGAGGTAGCCCTGGACGCTGAAGATCAGTTTCCTCACTTTCACGTGAGTTCAGTCCCCATCATAAGTCAGTCCCCCCCCCCGAAAGCTTCCCTGAAGACCCTTTCTCTCACATGTTGGTAGCCTGTCCCCATTGGACAGCTTCAGTTGGGTTACTGCTCTCTGGCTACCAGGAGGCTGGGCGCTTTCCAGGAATGTCTGTATTGTTCGTGACTTTACTTTGTATCTTTTTCTGGTTTACCCATTCCTTGCAGCCGCATTTGAAATGCTGAGATCCAGAATGGCAACCATTTAGAACAAAGCCACGTTTTGTTTTCCAACCGCCCTTGAGGATGGTGCTGCGAGATGGGCATCTCTACACATGCCCTTTGACCCTGCCCCTGCCCACAGGTAGCACACAGGGTTCAGTGAACTTTGCTCACAATCAACCCTGAAGCAGTCGCTTGACCAGGAAGTGAGCTTGGAATGGTGATTGCAACATCAGAAGTGGGGAAGGGAACGAAAGTGAACCAGAGCAGAAAGCAGCCAGTGTGATTCTGGGCTTAGCAGAACTGACTTTTCAGTTCCCCAGAATCTACCAACTTGAGCCCCACCTACCCTCTATCTCTTTGCCGCCCTTCCTCCAAACCAGCGAGGAATAAATGGGAACTGTATACTTATAATGAGGGAAAATAGAAACATTCCTTCTCAGGGAGACAGCAAAACGCCTATCGTTGTTTATGAGATGCTCCAAAGTGTGCCCCTGTAATAGAGCCATACACTATTCTGTCTAGGGAGGGAGCGCAAGCACTCACTGTACTTGTTGCTATGGTAGCCGGGCCATTTTAATAACTGAGAAGACAAGTTGTTGGTTTATCTGCTCTTTTCAGGAACAGCTGCGATTTCTTTTCTTTCCCTGGGATTTGTTGTTCTTTGACATTGCAGACCTCTCTTGGGCCACTTCATTCTCCATTCTCCTCTAAACACAGAACTCTGTCTTTCGTCTTGTTTGTATAAGCAAGTAGTTGTCTCAGACTGACTAAAGGTGTGAGGCTTGGCGGCCTTGAATAGGCAGCTGAACTGTACTTACCTCCAGAGCTCTACTGATATTGATATTTATTGATATTGATGATATAAATGCAGTTACCGAACACATCGGAGCTGGGGGGAGGTGTAGCTCAGTGGGTAGAGGGCTTGCTTGAATGAGGCCCTGGATTTGGTCCCTAGGACCATGTAAACTGTGTGTGACTATGTTCCTGTAATCTCCATGCTCAGGATGTGGAGGAAGGAGGGTGAGAAATTCAAAGTCATTCTCAATATTGGCCTGGGCTACACTGAGACCTTGTCTCAAAAGTCCCCCTGCACCCCCCCAAAAAAAAAGAAACCACATGCAAATGACAGGTGAAATAATCGAAATTAAAGACACAACATTGTACCTGGCTTTAGGTAATAATTCAGCTCCATTTTCAAAGGGGAAAGCTGAACTAAGAGGCTCTTCTAAGGAGCACAGGAGCTCAGGTGGTCAGTGAGAACGTTCTGGAGTGACATCAGAGTACAGGTGAGAGTACCTGAGCCTCCTCTACCCATCACCTCGCCTGTGCCCTGATCTTGGCTTTGGGCCAACCGTAGCTTTCTTGGGTTTTTTGTTCTCTGTCTGAGGACTGTAGCAGCTACAGTGTATCATATCTGGACCACAAAGGCCCCAACTTAATATTTTACACAAAGCGGTGCTCAGGGTGAGTTTTCTGGTTGATATTACTCTTGGCAAAATTCTGCAAAACCTGGGAAAATGCTGATGAGATCCTAGAGGCAGGGATTTAACAAAATTAATTCAGACCCCCCAGGGAAAGCTTCTATCTATCTATCTATCTATCTATCTATCTATCTATCTATCTATCTATCTATCTATCTATCTATCTATCTGCCTTTCTATCTGCCTATCTATCTATCTATCTATCTATCTATCTATCTATCTATCTATCTATCTATCTGCCTATCTACTATCTGCCTATCTATCTATCTATCTATCTATCTATCTATCTATCTATCTATCTACCTACCTACCATCTATCATTTATCTATCTATCTATCATAGGCAAGCAAACAGATGAGAGTACATATCTTTCTTGGAAGGTCCCCAATGCTTTCTATTTCGTGAGTATCTTTCCACATACTCATATTCATTTGAATGCAGACACACAGGAAGATGTGCAATGAAAAATGAAGCCTGTGCTTTGGATGTTATTAAGTAAATTTGTTCTTTTGCAGCTTGCTATTCTTCCTTGGCAATATATCTTACACATCTTTCCATGTTAACACTCAATCTTTTTACCTGTTACATAATAGAATTGCTTAGTAACATTGTTCCATAGTTTATTTAATTAATCCTGTACTAATGTAGACTTAGATTTTTAATATTTCAGTGTTAATGACTGCTACAAAGCATACGTTGTTGCACGTGAGGTTATTTTTTCCCCCTAAAACAAAATACCTTGCAGTAGAATTCTTGGTCCTTTTATTAATTTTTATTTTATGCTATTTGGTCAAATATTGTGAACTTAAAGTCTAAGAACTATTTTAAGTTAATTTTAGAATTTTGTTTCTATTGTAGACAAGAATCTTGTCTGTCAAACAGACAAGAATATTGTTCTGTCGTATTTATTATGGGCCAACTCTATTGTACAGAAGACATTACTGGTTTTTGAGTGTTAAAGCTTCTGGTGAATTCTAAAATTCTCTTAGATTTTCTAGTTGCTATCACACCATTATAAACGGTGATAATCTCTTCCTTTAGGGCTCTCATTCTGTCTTTCCTTTTCTTGTCTTACTACATTTGTAGTGTTGTGTAGTCAAAGCTTATTTAAATTTCTACCCTGCAACCCAGAGGTGAGCTGTCTCACTGAAATGGTCATATATGTGCAGATTTTGAGCTATTTCATAAATAGTTCTTATGCCTTGATTAGTTTGGTGACTAGAGAATTCACAGGGGATGTATTCCAATCGAGGCTCATGGAAAAAGGAATGCCTTTTATTTTGTAAATCAATGGGCTGGAGAGATGGCTCAGTGGTTCAGAGCACTGACTGCTCTTCCAAAAGTCTTGAGTTCAAATCCCAGCAACCACATGGTGGCTCACAACCACCATCTGTAATGAAATCTATCTGATGTCCTCTTCTGGTATCTGAAGACAGTTACAGTGTACTCACATATAAATAAATCTAAAAAAAAAAGCTATCCAATGATTATTTATGCAATCCTTATTGACTAAAGACTTCCAAGTCTCTTCCAGAAATAGATGTGGTCTTTCTTCCTTTTGTCTTATAATTGTAGTTGGAAGTTTTCAGATCTAATGACAGGTTTTCAAAGATCACACATAGATAGATTCTACTTAATTCAGCCTTTACACCTATGAGAGTGCTAGCCTGGAGTGCTCCTGACACAACATAGTGAGATGTGTATGTGTTTGTAGTGTTGGGGCTGGCTTCAGAGATCCACCCATTCTTCCTGGTTTCTTCTGTTGTGACCAATGGCCTAGAACACAAGGTAGTATCCCAGGTTGTGGTAATGAAAGCTATTCTATAAATTTGTTTTCTTAGAGCAAATCTCTGTTATAGATTCAATCTACTAACTGGTATAGAAATGAAGTGGTTTACATAAACATAATTAGGATTAGCAGTATTCAAGAGTGGATGTATTGATATTTGTAAGAGTCTTGAAGACCACTGTGTGTATGTCAGTGGTCACCAATAGCCTTCCACACAATGCCTCCTTGTTGTTTCCCTTTGGAAATAGACATTAAAGTGATTTTTGTCTCATATTGATTCATATATCATAGTAATTAATGTTCATGTCTTGTTTAGAGCCTTCCGTTGTTCCCTTATTAAAATGTTACTATTTTGCACCAGAGAAACTCCTGGATCTTGCTGACACGTAGTTACAAACTTTGCTGAAAACCTTAGACTTTAATAATGTATATTCTGTCATATTTCTTCTTCTTCTTCTTCTTTTCCTCTCCCCAGAAAGCAAACCTTGGCACTTGTGGTGGAATTAAAGGGCTTCCAGTAAATATGCACAAAGAAGAAATGGCAGTGTGGGCAGCCTGCTTCTGGAACAGGCAATCCTAATGATATTGCTTTTGTGGGTTTTCCCCTCTCTTCCCCGTGCTCATTTCCTTTTGACTAATGTTTCAGGGCCCAGAGGAAAAGCACGCGATGCTTCCTGGTAGTTGAAATGAGGCTAAAGTAATGAAATTCTGCCAGCTAAAGTTTAGGAGGAAAATGTTTGGAAGTTTCCAGGACACAGCCAGTTCTGGGAAAACCGAGGATGGACTCACGGGGTGGGAAAAGTTGTCAAACTGTACTTCCATTAGAGTATAAGCTTCTGAGGGCAGGCCAAGGTTTTATGGTGACCAAGGTGTCACTAACGCATAAGTCAGTCTGTGTTTGGTTAAACATCAGTCGAGTGCCTCCAAAGGGTTGATATGAATGATCCTATGGGCATCTAGTGCTGTGTGTGCCACACCCCTTCACTGACCTGTACTCTACCCGATGGACTCAAGGTGACATTTACAGCCTTCTGCCTCAGGGTCTTCCCAGAGTCCTGGAAGTCTGTCCAGCTGCGCAATGCAGACTACAGACAGGAGAGACCTGAACATCCTGAGAGAGTCGGCAGCTGAAGAGAGCTGACAGCTGCTAAATAAATGTCAGGAGACAGACTCTCTAGCCACGGGTGAGCAGCTAAGTGAAGCATCCTGAAGCCCTGGACATGTGAGGTCACTCCCTGCTGCTCCAAGCTTCTGCAATAGTCTGGCACTGGCTTTCTTTCCTTCCCTCTTGCCTTTCCAGTCCTCCTCTCCTGCAGCTTACTGAGGACCCCTGCCAAGTGAGACTTGTACCCCAATAGTGGCCTCCTGTTTTGTCCTCAGGGAAACTAAAGCAAGACAGAAGGGGAGTTCTAGCATTAGTCTTTCGTAGTCATTTTATCCTTGTGTGCTGCTGTCTTAACTTACTACGGATTTAGAGCACAGCCCTGGGTTTGGCTGTCTGTATTCTCTACTTATAAGTTTCATGCTCTTGCTCATGCGGTATGTGAATGTGCATGTCTGCATGCGTATTTATGTTTAGTATGGTCTGAGGACAGTGAAAAACAAATCTTTCTTTTGGGACTAGTGAGGTCTGACTTCTTTGCCAAGAGCGCCTCTTGAAATGTAAACCAAAGCCAGCCTTCCTGATTAGTACACCCTCGTGGATGATGTATATCACCTCTATGAGTTAGAGTCCTTGAAATGATCAAGCTAACCAATACAGAACTGAGTTCACCCTGCCTTTTCTTTCCTTTACTCTCAAAATCCAATGAAGGTTTGGCCTAAGGGTGCAGTGCCTCGCTTGAGAGTCCGGCGCTGCTTTGTAGGGTGGGTGGTGCTCTGGACTCAAGGACTTGCAAGTTACAAAGTTCGTTTCTTGAGCCTCCTGCTCCACTCCCCCCCCCCCTTTGTGGCCACATCTGACTTCCTTCTATGGGAGAAGAAAGTAGAGATTCTCAGCCTCATTGTATCTCACACTGTTCTTTGAAATGAAGATGGCAGTGTGTGTCTTCTGGATGGTCACTCAACAAAGTCAGGTTGGCTCCACACTGGTACATCCCACGCCCTCCATGCATGTTTTTCCCCAGGTGCATGATGGGAGGGAAAGAATAGCCTTCCTATGATTGGCCATGGTGTGAGTAGCAGTTGTCTAGTCTCAGACTAATCAGTTGGTGATTCTGCATTCACTATCCTGCCCTTCGTAGACAACTGTCTCCAACGCCATGGACCTATGAGTGTAACTGTCAGGTAGATCATCATTTACCACAAGATTGCATCTGGAGTTGGCTGAGAGTCTCTGAAACCAGGAATTTCATTTATCCTCACTGCTAGTACATGCCCAGTGCCATCTGATAGAGCTTCCTGTGATCTTACAGGTGTCCTATCTGCTGCCTGTGTTCCAGGTCACATCCAAGGTGAAGCTACCCAAGAGACAACGGTGGCCTATTTGAAAAGAACTTAGGGGATGGGAAAGGATGGGCTGGATTCAAGTCTCCATGATTCACTTGGCAAGAAAAGGAGGCTTCAGTTGTTTCAAATCGGTTGTGAGAATGAGTTCTATTGTAGGATGTCAGCATTTGCATAGCTACTATGAATAGTTAACTGAGACAATACATTGTTCCCGTGTTGACATTTCTGTTTCTTTAATAAAAAAAAAACCCATTATGTAGAACTGTTCAAGCATATCCTCATTAACAATATTAGAGGCTTTGACTGTGCAGATGGTGAGGCTAGGGAGAACTTTATTGATAGAGTCTAGGAAGGTCTAAAGACTCTTTCACTTGTGTACCCTGTGGTTGGATGTGGAAGAAGACTGGGGCTGGTACTGGAACACTTTTATCTGGCTTTCTCTGTGTCTTAGGCTTGTCCACTGTGGGGCCCCAGGGCTCCGTGGATGGTTCCGAGAGACACTCCGAACTTAACACATTAGTCTTTTGGCAACCTTGCTGAACAGTTCTTGAGTGTGATCTTTGTAAATGACAGTGTTGTGTAAAATGTCAAAAGCCTGGACATGTCTGGCCCAGGCACCAACTTCCTTCATCTCTAACTCCTTCGAACATGGCCCTTAGCTGGTGGTGATGTTTGGGATGTCATGGGAACTTCAGGAAAGGGGGCATGGTTGGTGGAAGGGTATTACTGGGGGATGATCCTTGAGGTTTATAACTAGGCTTCACTGCTGGTCCCATCTCTGATTCTGACATCACTGAGATGGGAGACAGGGGGGAGTCCTGCCATGTTCTCCTGCTGCCATAGCCCAGTCCTGTTCTTGCTACATGCCTTTGCCACCACGATGGTGGACATCTTTAGATTGTGAGCCCAAACAAATGTTTCCACCCTTAACTTGCTTCTTATTGGCTATTTGATCACAGCAATAAGAAACAGCACTAATCTCAGCTCCCATCAGCCTGGCTGCACCACAGATCTCTGTCTGTGGCTCTGTCGTTGCACTGGTCCAAGGTTAGGTTTTCTCTTCTTGTGCTCACACTCTCTGTATGAGCCGCAAGTCTGTGTAGGGAGGAATAGGAGACACAGACTGCACCTCTGTCAGGGAGGGGTGTCAAGGTCACAGTGGAGAAGAGTTAATGAGGTGAGAAAAAAGCCTGCATCTATAAACTACAATTCACTGTTTGGTTTAATCTTTTGTTTATTCTTTTTGCTCTTTAGCCTATTTTTTCAAAAAAATTATGGGATGGAATATAGTTATATAACATGTTTCTATTTGTTTGCAGTGGTACAGTGATCCAAAAGGTAAAATAAATGTGAGTGTTGTGAGCAGCAGAGGAAACAGTAGCATTTCTGGTGTGACTCTAGCAAAATGACTTCCTCTCCCACCCTTCTTCTCAACCCCCCAATTTTGGAAGCACTGATTACAGAGCCTTCTTTGGTCTCCAGCCTGCAGCTGGAATGTAGCTTCTTGTTTGGTTTTGCATGTATTAAATATACATTCCACAACCCTTCCCCTTGTGTTCCTAATAGAAGTTGGCAGTGTGCAAGACAGGTTGGTTGAACCCTGTGCTGCTGTAGCAGGGCTGTGCAGGTCATAGGGCCAGGGAGATGTAATGGGCAATGGGTGTTTCAGGACAGCAAAATGGAGACAGGTTGTGAGTGGGGGAGGGGGGACCAGGGGCACATAAAAGCTGTTGCTTGATCAAGTTCCTACTGTATCTGTTACTGACATGTATGCATGTCTGGAAGCCAGAAAAGAAGCCAATTGTTGAGAGAGAAATCTTCAGAAAAGGGTTTGAGATGGAAAAAGTCAAAGTAACCTGAGGCTGTTGTCTAAAGTCCAGCTTGGTTGTTTCAAAGGGAATGCTGAAATAATGCCTCAGACCACAGCCTTTATGTTCAGATTTCAAAGATGCCGCCAATGGTGAGTTCAGTGCACACACAAGCACTCACACATGCACATGCGTGTGCACATGCACTGTGGTCAGAACTCTACAGTTACAGGCTCAGATTAGATTTCTAATTAATTACAGTTTTATTAGAAGCCCAAGATTCAGTTATAGTAGCACTGCAAAATCCCTTCTCATTGGGAGTCTTCTTTTTTTTTTTGGCAATGATTGAGTCTACCATGTTCAGGACTTTGGGAGGAACATAAGGCAGGAGAGGACATCGGGAACAAACAGATTTGCTGAGTGACCACTATTGTAATGACAGGAATAAAGAATGACATTCAAAGGCACAAAAGCTGGCCTGTCAGCCTATTCAGGATCCCCCAACTGTGGGGAATAGTGACAGTTGAACTGAGGATGCAGGCCCCATCCTCTGAGAGAGGCCTTCCAAAGCCAGGCAGTGGCTTTTCAGCAGGCAGTGGAAGGAATCGTTATGTCTTTGTCTTAATTCAAGGCCAAGAAGATGTGTTCAGAACTGTGCGCCCAGCAGTTTGTGCTGAGGACAGCCTAACCCTGGCAATCAGAACCTGTCTCTGAGGCCTGCCTTTGATTTTATGTTCCTACGAAGTGACAGCTCTGATAAGGGCACTGGGACTTCCGTATGAATTACTCAGATCGAATTAAAGCCATCAATCTTCAGGCCCAGCCCAGCAAAGGCCTGGCCTACCTCTGCCTCTGACTGGAAGCAGAGGAACTGAGACTCTAATGAGCCCTGCTGCAGGGAGACTTGTGTTCCGGGGCTGGCGTCCAGGAGAGTTTTGTACCTTGTGGAATCCATGAGGGAAGAAGACAAAGTCTGCCTCTACCTCTACTCACTGCTGCATGGCTGCAGGGTGACAGGATGTGCACAGCAGACTGGAGTCTCTGATCCCCTCTAATCTGGTGGAACTAGGGCAGGGTCAGGTTTTGGGCCCAAGGAGCACCACAGTCAGTCCTTTCCTTACTATGGAGACCCAAGAGTGCCTGTTAGCTCATTGGAAGGACAGGTCAGGAGCATGAGCTCAGCACTGACACCCTGAAAGACTGGCTTGTCTTCTTTGGAACAAATTGCATATAAATGAAGAAGTGTGAGATTTATGTGGGTTTGAAACAGTGGCCGCATGTTAATTTTCTTTAAAAGTCCAGGGAGTTAGAATCTCTCCAGTCAGCTGTCACCCATGTAGCATCTACTGTGTGGCAAGCTTTGGGGCAGGTACCAATGGGCTGCAGCTCTGCAGCTCTTGTTTGGGAGCCCCACCCTTAGCTTTAATCTCTGTCACGTGGGCTGTTTCTTCCTTCTGTGCTTCCTCATGGCCTCTAGACCTGCCACCCAAAGCCCATCTTTCATTCATTTACGACAGACCCCACGTTGAACAGCAAAGGGAAAGGCAAGCAGCCATTGTTTCTGCATGGTGCGGTCTGCATGCTCACCTCCCTCCTCTTTGTAGTTGGCGCCTGACAGCGTTTTGACAGATGGAGGCTTCATCTAGTTTTTCGAGACAGGGTTTCTCTGTGTAGCCCTGGCTGTCCTGGAACTCACTCTGTAGACCAGGCTGGCCTCAAACTCAGAAATCCACCTGCCTCTGCCTCCCAAGTGCTGGGATTACAGGCGTGCGCCACTACTACCAGGCTAATTTTTTTCTTCTATCCTTTTCTCCATTCTAGCCTTTCCTACCATTCCTCGCATCCCTCCGGGGGTGCATCTGCCTTTGGTGCAATGTACCCTCTACACCAGTTCCTCTAGTGACTACCACCAGCCATCTTCTCCAGCAGCATCTGACCTAAGCAGGTGGTGCCCAGTGACTGTCTCCCACTTCCCAAGCCCATGTGTTCAATTTCTGCCACTCCTTGGAGGTGTGTCCTGTGGAGAGACACATTCTGCTAATCTCTTTCCTAAAGTCTTCAAGATGCCACAGAGCTGATACTCTCAAGAGCTAGGGAGGGCTCGGAACTGCCAGATTGACCACATATGGTTTACAGAGTGTACATTAATATAGGGGAAACATCATGAAAATTAAATATCTTCCCATAGTACCATCTAGTGTTTCCATACAAAAGAAATGAGTGAGTGCATATGTCCACCCAATGACATATACAAGGGTTGATAGTGGTATCAACAGAACAGTCACACAATGCAATACTCAGCTATTGTTACTGAGAGCAAAATCCTCAGGGAAAGAAATCAGGCAGAAGAGAGTGTATAAGGGGAATACTCAATCTGAGGCAGAGCACAGGCTATGGGAAAGCCTCTCCATCTCCACGAATATGGTGGTTCATAGGTGTGCACATATGTCAAGATTCCGTGAGCTGTCCACCAAAGCTTGCTTGTGTAATTATTGTGTAACAACATATATGTTTTATATATGTTTTAACTTTACTTCAAGAGGAAGAAAGAGAAAAAATGTTCTAGATGCAGAGAGTGAGAGTGTGATCTGAGGAACTGGTCTGGGGTTCCGTGTGTAGTGGCACTCTTGCCAGTTCATGACCTCAGTGAAGACTGAGGTCCAACATTTCTTTCCTGAGTCTCTTTATCGAAGTTCTTTGTCTGCAAAAGAAGCCAGTCCCCTGGTATCCCAAGGGTGCTATGGACATTGTTTTGGCAAATTTTTATTTGCTAGTTTGCCACAAACTAGATTTATCTTGGAAGAAAGCCTCATTTACAAAATTATCTAGATCAGGTTGGTCTTTGGGTGAGTCTGTGCGAAACTGTCTTGGTTGATATAAAAGTCAGCCCACTGTGGGTGGCACCATTCTCTGGGCCCAGGGGCCTTGAATTCTATAGGACAGGAGAAATCTAAATCAGAGAAAACAGAGTGGGTGCATTTGTTTCTTTCTGCTCTTGACTGTGGGTGTGATGTGAGTAGTTTGCATTTTGTGTTAACTTTCTTGTATGATAGACTGTCACCTGGAACTGTAACCCTCCCTTATAACCCCAGTGCTTGCTAAGTAGCTCATGGTCAGACTCTGTACCATAGCAATATGAATAAAATTAGGGCATGAACCTCCCACACTGTTCTTAGTTCATAGAAGTATACATCTTATTTCTTAAGACTCTGAGAGAATAAACTTCTGATAATCCCAATTAGGTCGCCGTTTCCTCTTGTTTTCTCAATTTAGTTCAACTCTCAGATTAAGATGACAAAACAAGCTTGGGTCAATATTCTGCCTTAAAGAGTAATCAAAGAGATAAGTGTTTTAAACTCACCTTGTAGCATTGGTAGTAATCCATGAAATTAGTAAGAGAATTAATCTTGGATCCTCTTCCTGGAGTTATTCTCCGAATTTTAGATTATGATTCCTGGCCCAGTAAAGCACTTCTAACACTGATATTTTTTTAAAAAAAAAAATTTAAAAGACTGGGTCTCATTCAGTCTGATATTCCTCAAAAATCCTTAAAAACTCTCCACGTGTTGCTGGAATGGTGGGAGCTAGAGGCTAGTGACTCTTGGGGAGTTTTAGGCTAGCCTAAAACTCTTGGGGAGTTTAGGCTTGCTATGTTCTACCTAGCAAGTTCTCGCCCATCCAGAACTATCTATTGAGACCCTATCTCAACAACGACATCAATTCTCTATGCAGCTAAGATAGCCTTGAACTTCTGATCCTCTGCCTCCAACCCGGAGTGACTGCGAGTATGTGTCATGATGTCTGGTTTTTGAGGTTCTAGAGATCAAACCCTGTTTCTTCATGCATGGTAGGGAAGCACTCTGCCAACTACAGCCCTAGCTTCAGATATGGAAATTTCATGGTCATGTTGGTAGCTCACTCATCAGGGTGGTAAAGAATATCACAATTTTCTCATATCCTCTACTTGTAATGCAAAGAAGAAATAGGTTGATTACGCAGGCCTCTCCCGTTTATTCAGTTCTGCTTCTTCTGACACCTTTTGTGGGCTTCCCATGAGTCAGCAGAAGCTGGGAACCACGTGGTGCCCAAGGGAAAGAAACCTGTCTGAAAAGCACGTGCTGGAGGCACGCTGGAAAAGAAGAGCTCAGTCCCGACAGACAGGCATCATTAGCTGCTGCTGCTGAGTTCCCAGTTGCTCTGCTGAGTTCGGTTGGGTGCGTTTCCAATTTGTACAGACAAGAGAATCTCCTGGGGTGTGAGTAAAAACCCAGGGTTTCTGCGTTGTAGGTCTTTAGCCACGTGAGCTGGGCTGCCATCACTCAGGTAGATCTGGCAAGAACTCCTGCCTGCTGGATCTGGGTGGGTGCTGAGACTCCCTGTGCACTCGGCTGTTCTGCCGCTGGTTCCTGCTGAGTCTCCATCGCACACCAATCAGCGCATGCGCCCCTCTCAGTGAGGCCAATCACCAAGCGGAAAGCAAAAGGAATAGGGTTTGTGATGTCTCTTAAGTGCTGGATGACAGGCTGTGTGTGTCTGTGTGTGTGTGTGTGTGTGTGTGTGTGTGTGTGTGTGTGTGTGTGTCTAGGTGGGGTTCTGAAGCTCCCCGAAGTCACTAAGTGCTTAAAAATGGCCCCCTTTCACTTTGCTTCCCTGTTTACCGGGCAGCAGTCTCTTTCACCCACCCTGTCCTCTTCTTCAGTGCTGACCTCCAAATGGAGACGTTGCAATCAGAACGGAATCTTTCAAATGAGCGTCCCTGCGCATGCTGCGTGAAGGTTGGTTAAATGCAGACATGACTTTTTCACTGCTGGAGCAGGGGCCAGGCTTCTCCTTTTCTAACAAGCACTTGAGCAGGTACTGCCGGCCAGCAGACTCCGACAGAGCAGCGATGACAAAGCAGTTATTTCCAAGTTGTCTGTGGTTTGTAATAACCCGGGGTGCTTAAGTGAATATTGACATGCGCCTGGCCTCCTCTCTCTTTTAAGACTCCTAGGAGGTTCTAGCAGGCATACAGACCGAGGCCGCTGTTATGAGGGGACTGATAACCACCGGGTGCCTAAAACACTCCTGGTAGATCAATTATAAGGGGACCCAGGTGAGGGAGAACGCGGCACCTTCTGGGATACCTTGTATAGGGGTCTTGTCTCGCCTTCCCAGCTTGGCTTGGTATCCAACTCACCTGGGAGCTTGTTAGCAGTCTGGAGTTTAGAGCCTCATCCCATATTCTGTGGATTTGAATGTTGGTAGTCATAGAAATGTCTGTATTTTAAAGAGTTCCTCAGACAGCGAAGAGTACACAGTCAAGGAAGAACAAAGCAGGCAGCATCTCTCAGGGGCTCCTCACAGGGGTGTGTTTGGGGTCACTTCGTAGCCCTTGTGTGTGCCCTTCCCCCAGCCTTGAGCAGGCTAAATAGACCATAGCTGTTTGCCACAGGTGGTCTTCCACCGACCTAGCCCATCTAGGGCGGAGTCTTCGGCCTGGCCTCACCTGCAATTTCCAACAGGAGTAGATGGCCTGCTGAGCTTGCTTTGCAACATAATCCAGCTGAAACAAAGGATGGGTCTGTGGGCTCTACCTATATAAATGCAGTGCTAAATATTAAACTTTGAGCCTTGATCAGGAACTTTTGTCTTGGCTTCATCCTTCTCTCAAGCCCCCCTCTCCCCCCTAACCTTTTTCATTTCCAGCCTCCCTTTCAGGTCCCCAGTTCATCCATGGCTGCTGGACAGCTACACTTGCAGGCCGTCTGTGGCTATCCTTCTTTGCAGATGTGCACTATCTGAAGGCTGCTCTGTGTGTGCAAATCTAATAACAGCCACATGTGCCACTCTTCCTGTACCCACAGAAGTGGGTAGCCTGTGTAGGACCAAAATGATTTTGGAAATAGGACCGACTAAGCCGTGATAAATGAATGATTGCACACATTTTGGTCTGGCATCATGACTTCTCGGAAGGGAGAGTGCAGTTGTGTGAGATAAAAGTGTGTTCAGAATTAGGGTCTGGGCTCCACCATGATGGTCGGCTCCTGAACATTATGTTCTGGAGAGGCTTTCTGTCAATCTGCAGTGCTTTTTGGGGGGGGTGGGGGACTTTGAGAGCTAAGCCTTTGTCTAGTTAGGGTGTAGAGACACCAATGGCCAAGGCAACTTTTATTATTTAATTATTTAAAAGATTTATTTATTTATTATATGTAAGTACACTGTAGCTGTCTTCAGACTCCAGAAGAGGGTGACAGATCTCATTACTGATGGTTGTGATCCGCCATGTGGTTGCTGGGATTTGGACTCAGGACCTTCGGAAGAACAGTCTATGCTCTTACTCGATGAGCCATCTCTCCAGCCTCCAAGGCAACTTTTAAAAAGGGTGACATTTACTTGGGGCTGGCTGACAGGTTCAGAAGTTCAGTCCATTATCACCATGGCAGGAAGCATAGCAGTGTGTCCAGACAGGCAGGTGCTGGAAGAGCTAAAAGTTCTACATCTTGATTAGGAGGCAGCCAGGAGAAGACTCTCAAAGCCCGCCCCCAGAGTGACACACTTCCTCTAACAAGGCCACACCTTCTTATAGTGTCACTTCCCATGGGCCAAGCATATTCAAGCCACCTCAGCCTTCATCACTTTGTTCTGAGTTTGAAATGGTGTTCCTCCTTTCTCTCCCTTTTAGTTTCCATACCTTCAGAGTTGACCACACATTTAGAATTAATACCTTTAGGCTATGGAGCAGAACTGGGGGAAGTTTTAAAGCCAATGAGGCATTTTAATTATCACCATCTTTCCTAGAACTTTGTTTCAGGGTCCTGGACTTTTGTAATGCTATAAATTTTACTTAAACCCTATCTTCCTACCTGTATGCCCACTCTCCTAGCTAGTTTTATGTTAACTTGATACAAGCTAGAGCCATCTGAGAGGAGTGAAACTTAATTGAAGAAATATCTCCAATAAGATTGGGTTGTAGTTACTCCTGTAAGGCATTTCTCAATTCCTGCTTCCAGGGTAACCCTAAGCGGGTGAGTCTTACCCACCCACTTTCTTGCCTGCCAGCCTTTCTTCCAGAATTTGATTTCTATTAGCCAGTCCCCATCTTGACCTTTCAGCATGACAGCAACATTTCTTTCCTCTGTGAAACTTGTCAGAATGAGGAGTGGATAGGATTTGGTATCATATATAGATGCCACTGAGTAAGTGAGATATCTGGATTTGTTTCCCCATGAAGTAGAGTGGCAGTGAGTTGGGAAATAATAATATCAGAACGATGTAGAAAGGATATCGAGACCTAAAGCTCATGAATGGCAACGGCTCGTGAGGTTATTATAATGTCCAAGTGAGAACTGTACATAGATTATAAGATGTTCTTATAAGGCAGGAGCAATCCAAACAAGCATTGAAATAAATAAATACTACTACCCAAATGACTAAAAGACCTTTAGACAGACATGGCGACTGACTTCCCTGCTGTGAAGGAGGTCATGTATTTCAGATTGCTTCCACACATGGGAAAATTATGAAGAGAGCAGAAAAAAAAATAATCACTACTAACAGCTCATTATGTCCCTGATGCTCATAAATTTATCTGAATCTGGGAAGAACTATTAGATTTAGTAGTTATCAAGAAGCAAATGTAAACAGAGGCCATGGTACCTATCATAAGATGCCATGATAGGAGGTTCAGAGGGCTCGGGAGGGTAACCTCAGCAAACATGAACAGATTGGTCTCACAGAGCCTTGTCAAAGACCCTGGCATGGTTGTGTGCACTTGTAATCCTAGCACTGAAAAGATAGGTTGATGGTTGGTTCTTGAGGCCAGCTAGTCAGCCTAGCCTGATGGAGACTCTAGGCCAATGAGAGGTGGTTAGCCCATGAGGAATGACACCTGGTTGACATCTAGCCTCCATGTGTACACACACACACACACACACACACACACACACACACACACACGTCATCTAAATAACGTTATGCTTTAAAGCAACCCACCTCTTAGCTCTGGAAATCCTGCTAGGAAAGGGCACAAATGGAAGTTTCCGCATGAGTCACCCAGTAGCGGGACAAGCTGTTCTTTTCGGTCTTTTCTTCACGCTGCTCTCCAATCTCAAAGGTTTAAAAATACATGCCCATGTCCCAGCGGAGTCATCATCGGTGGCTTGCCACAACAATTTGTAGTTTGGATCCAGGAAACAACTTGACTCACCTATTTCTCAGTTGGGTTTTTAATAAAACATTCCTTAACGGCAACTTTCAAATTTATGTCCGCATGCTGTTTCCAATAGAGTTGAGTACAGCAGGCTGCCCTTAATGTCTAACGGTTTCTCCCAGAAGCTACACACATTTTATGGTGTAAAGGTAAAGGAACTGTGTCTTGATTTTCTAGAATCTTCCAAGGATTACAGTCCTTTTTATTTTATGTTTACTTATGTGTGTGTAGGGTGGCCCACAAATGCTACAGCAAGCACAGGAAAATCACAGGCAGCCTGTTAGTTGCTTTTCCTCTTCTGCCATGAAGGTCTGGGGCTGGGTTCAAAGCTACCATCTTATGTGTCTTCTAGAGTGAGTGATCACTAAATTCTTAAGTTAAATATAATTGCCACAGTTAAAAGCATCTGATGGTTGTTGATAAAAGCTTTGGAGACATTTCAATTTAACACACACACACACACACACACACACACACACACACACACACACACGCATGCGCACGCACATGCACACGCACACATGCACACACACACATGCATGTGCACACATACACAAAACCGCATACTGCATATGAAATAACTACCATGGGTTTATAGCTTACTTGTGGCATTTGATCAAAACTGACAGAAATACCATAAAAAAGGCCCAATAGTGTTAGATTAAATTTTTGTAATTGGGAAAAAATAGGAATATATTTAAAAATTTGTTTTGTATCTCTTATTCTCCTTGGTTCCATGTTGGAACCAGCTTTATTGGGCTGCAGGCTGTCTCCTTGTGGTGGAAAAGTAGACACTGCATCTCCAACTTTCATCCTCTGTGGATTAATATTTAGGATGAAAGATCCTCTAATTATTCCTGACATAATTCCAGACTGACTTCCATAAGTTCTAGCTGGTGAGGCCTAGTCTCTTAAGTCTGTTATTTCCACTAGCTGAAAGTCTCTTCAGCTAAAGTTGACTTGACTGGGGTCGAGGGGTGGGACCAACTTTCCTACAGCCACTTAGGCTAAAGGTGTCAGGAAGTGGTTTACAATAATGTTCCCATCTCTAGAGAGGAGGGCAGATTCCATATGCACAAACCAGATTCCTAGGCCAAGAGTGTTGATGCATGGCAAAAATGACCTAGACATTCTGGGAATTTAGGCTCCCACACAGTGCTTAAACCATTCACAGACGTCATTGCAAAATCAACATACCTGTGCCCCACCCCTATTTTTAAGAAGAGACTAGACATAAAAGTCCAACTTCTGAAAGGGTAGGTGTTTGGATGTGAGGCATTTGCTATAAAGCTTCAGAGATTCCTTGGTAAATGCCTGAGTGTATTTAAACACAACTCTACTTAGTGGTGCAGTGTGTATGCTCTAACCAAAGCTCCATCCTCCCAAAGGTTTGGATGAAGATGCATTGTCCTGAAGGATGCTTCAGGTTAGCCTCAGTCTGATGGTCTAGTTCTACAACTTGAGTAGACCTCAGTGTGTCTTAGAGAGAGGAATGATGGCCAGCCTGCAGTAGCTCATGTTGTTCAGAACACAGCTTTGCCCCTCCCTTGGGGGCTGTGCCCAGAATAATCACCAAGGAGTTTCTGGAGAAAGTGCTTTTTAGGAGAACTTGGCAGTTGTGAGTCACTGGCAGCCAACATTTCCACTTGGAGCATAGAAGGAAGCAAAATGCACCAACCTATAGAGGAATTCAGGAAAGGTTCAGAGGCTTCCGTATCCACAATGGGTAATACAAACGGATGCTAAAGTCAGTTTGGTTAGGAAATTCCCAGAGTCATACTAATTGTAAACAGATTTTAAACACACACTTTCTCTTTCTTTCCTTCTGCTGTCTGAGCTATAATGCTAGTACAGGAGATTGTAGGGCAGCCTGCCTTGTGCCAAGTGATGGGCTGCATTATATAATTATTATATTAATTATACAAAAATATAAATGATATATATTGTTTTATTGGCAACAATAGAAAGTTGCCATGGGGCTATATATTGTCTTCATGATGGCATACCAGTAGGACATCACAATGATTTTTATGGTAGCTATGTGTTCGAAAGTAGCATTAGGTTGAAACTTATTGTGTTCTGAGTTTTAAGGTTAATATGAATCAGAAACAATGGGGGTCCTACGACATCCTTAGGTTTCACTCGATAGTTTACTATAGATATTTCTGGGTATATAATGTGAAAGAGAAGGGCAGGTCACAGTCGGGAAGCAGCTCTCTTCATTAACTAGAGCATTTTGTTATATAGAAGTGCAACTCTAGGGGGGAACTCAGGGAAATGCATTGCACAGATGGGAAAGAGGAGAATGGACCATGGAGCAAACACTGCAAAGAATAAACAGAACATTCACAGACTACGAATTCTAAACTGACTCCTGCTGGATGTAAGTGTGATAGACACCACAGCTCTTTCCGATCAAAGTTCTTTTCTACTGCATCAATGGGAACCTCCTCACATAGATTCTGTACATATTTATGAAATGCTCAACATCAGGTTTTAGAGTCTGTATTTGATCACAGGGGCATATGATCAAGAGTGATGGACAATCTCATTGCCTTTGTCTTCAAGTTACTGGGTCTTGGACAGGGGTTTGCTGCTGGTGTTGCTGCTGCTGGTGGTGGTGATGATGGGTGTGTGTGTGTGTGTGTGTGTGTGTGTTGCTTGGGGGCTGGAGTGGACTTTCTAAGTTATGAACAATAATGAAAGATATAATAAAGTTTCTTACTTTAAGTGGCCATGAGTCTTTTAAAAATTTAGTAGATGAAAAGTTTCCTTTTACCAAAGTAAACTATTGATATTTATCCTGTGCATGTAATTCAATTGCTTAAAGTCTTTCATGTATTGCTGAGGCAAGTCAGAGGTAAGACTGGTGGAACATGTTCATGCCTTCCAGATACATTTATTAAAGGAGTTTGTTGCTTCCCTCCTATGGATACTGAGTAATGCAGACATGAGGAACACCGAAGCCAGCATCCTGATGAGGAAAGAGACTTAAAGGGAAAGACTTGTTCAGAGCCTGCCCCACAGTAAAGGCTGAGTCATTCTCTCACAGCCCAAAGAGAGTGACTTGTCTGAAGTTACCCAAGTAGTTTGTGGGAAGCAAGTCCTTGAGTTTACTAATGAACTCCTACTGTACTTGGGTTCAGTAAATCTGAATGATGGTGATGGCTGGGAATCCAGTCTCTAAAAGGCTCCTTAGTGTCAGATTCCTCATCCAGAGACCAAGGATCCCAAACTTCTTTTACCTAACTCATAGGAATCTGGAGACAAGGCAGAGATTCACAAACAGCTTAGAAACTGAAAGACATCAGAGGTTGATGTCCAGAATAGTATTTTGTTTCTCACATGCCTAGAAAATATACCCTGTTGTGGGAAATATTAAAAAAGAATGTTGCCTCGTTCCGGACTAGTGCTGGCAAGTCAATGGCGACCCGCAGACCTCACACTGGGCCATAGGGATCCTGCTAGCCTGCCAATGGACCCGCGAACTCTCTGCTGGTTAGACCCATGCTCCAGTGATCTGCTGGCCTGCCCACTTTCCAGCCCCTGCTAGGCCAACTCTCTGGTGGGTGGGGGGGTCTGGGGAGTTCATCTCGCTTCCACACAATCTACATATCCCATGGTCTGCCAGCTCACCTCCCATTTACCTGGTAGAAGCATGACTTTTAATGCTTAATTAGTTAGCCAATTAGATTTATGAATATTTAATTTCTCAATTACAAGATGCCAATACAGTAAGTTCAGAGTCAATTGATAACAAAAGCTTTATCCCAATATTCTAACCTTTTGATATCATCACGTTGGCCTCCATTCCTCTCCTCTTCTCCCATGAGCTCACGCATCTCTCTAACTCCTAGTTCTGCCTCCCTTTTCCTGTCAAATCACAGGCCTTCCACTGCCCTAATTTGATTGGACAGGGAAAATTCTGCAACAATACCCTTTATCAAGATCCTCATCTTGTGGGCTGCTTTTGGATAATCAGGTAAACCTTGTTTCTAATGAGTCAGTGCGATTTGTTTGGAAATATTCCTTGCCTTTCTCAGTGAAGGTGTCTCTTTTTTTGGAGAACCAGATGTTTATTTAATGATGGATGAAAGACTCCATTTTCAAAGCACCAGGGAGATTCTGTTTTATAAAGTGACTGAGCGACAAACATGTTTTTGGTGAGTAGAGTATTACAGGAAAATCAAAATCAGAAGCATTACAATGGCCAACATTTTTCCACGACTTCCTTGGCATGGATGCAAAGATAGGTCAACATGGTGCTACTCTTGTCTGATAGGAAAAAGCATCAACCTTCTAGGTTTGGTTTCCATTTCCTTAGTATGCCAAAGACAGAACTCCAGCCCCATCAATCAATATGATTTCATGGACTGAGTCTTGGACACACATGAAGTACAGTCAAAAGCAGAACTGAGGAGAGGAGAAAGGGCCCCGGAGACAAGAAAGAAACGTCTCCACAGAATCACCTGTCTTTGTTTCTCTCGGACTCCAGAGATCTCTGAGCCTATCATGGAGGCTAATCCAGGACCTGCAAAGGAGATTTCTATCGTTCAACTATCTCCGCCGAAACTCTTGTCTATTTCTTAGTGTGAAGAGCAGTGGAGAGTGCCACACAGGAACAGGATACGTTCTGAGAAGAGGCACCTAAGGCAATCTCCCCATCGTGTGAACATTCAGAGGCATATGCAAAGGGAAATGATGTAGGTCAGTCATTTAGTACTCCTTGATACAATCAAATGAACAGGTAAACCTGAAACTCGAAGGTATTACTAGCCAAAATTGATACATCATCTTGTGGTGTATTATTTTAGTATATAAATTAAAGGAACATGGCTCTAAAATAATAATTAGCATAGTAACTATTTTGGCATACTAAGGACTATGCAGGAATAACATAGTATTTTCATTCAAGTATTACATACTGTATATAAGTGTCCCATGTTTTTACATGGCTGATAGTGAAGTACTTTTGTTGCCACCAGCAACATCATTAACACATAAGAAATGTGTTGTGCTATGGTGTTCCTGCAGCTCTGATGTTAGTGGGAGAGAGGAAGTTTTTAGCTCCATTCTACGCCTTGCTACCCAGGTTGTGTGTGTCTATCATTGACTGAAACATGCTGCAAGACTTGATTTAAAATGCAGAAACAATGCAACTGGGATATTTTAGGGATGTGATCTTTGGAAGGTAGTTGGGGGTCAAGGAGGTCTCAGGGTGAAGCTCATAAGTGAATTAGTGGGACTGACAGGAGAGAGAGAGAGAGAGAGAGAGAGAGAGAGAGAGAGAGAGAGAGAGAGAGAGAGAGAGAGATATCCAAGTTTTCAAGCCTATTCTTTGCCATGTGATTCCCTTTGTCACTGTGATACTCTACAGAGTTCCCCCAAGAAGGAAGAACTTTTTGTCAGATGTAGCTGTCTACTCTTCATCTCCATAGCCTTCGGCACTATGGGTTGACTATATCTCTATGTAAATTTCTCAATCTGTAGCATTTGCTTAAGGGACTAGGCTAATATAAACTCTAAGCAGATTAAGAGTTAAAGATTATTTTTGTTTATGTTCATGTGTTAATGGATGCCATATATGTGCAGGAGCCCACAGAGGCTAGAAGGCAGCATAGGCCTTCCTGTAGGGAAAGCTACAGACAGCTGTGAGTGCCAGCTCTCATGTCCTTCGGAAGAGAAGGAAGCACTCTTAAGTGTTGAGCTGTCTCTCCAGCCCATAGATTAAAAATTTAAGCCTAAGATCTGAAACTATAAAAATCCTTGAGGAAAGTGTTGGGGAAGAGCTGCTTGAAATTGATTTTGGAGATGATTTTTTTTTTGTATTACAGCAAAAACACAGAACAACAAAAGTAAATATTATCAAGACTAATGTAACCCCAAAGGCTACTGTGTGGCAAGGAAGTAGTCCATAAAGTGAAAAGAGACCTAAGAAAGCATGGAAAATACTTGTGAGCCATATAGCTTAAAAATGCTTAGCACCCAAAATCCACAAGACACACAACTGAATATAAGCAAAATAAAGTCCCAAAATAACTCGATTTAAAAACTGACCAAGAACCTGAATGTATATTTTTCCCAAAGACCTGCAGTCAGCTAACAGATTTACTGGGGGTCCCTAAAATCACTGACCACCAGGGAAATACAAATCAAAGCCATAATGAGATATCAACCCACTATCATTTGGTGGCTATGATCAAAAAGTAAAAGACAGCAAGTGTTTTGACAAATGGGTACAGAAAAAGATTTCTTGTATTTTCAGTGGAATTGTCAATTGGTAAAGCGGTTCTGGAAAGCTTTATGGCCATTTCTCTCCCAGATGAAGACTGTACCATGTGATCTAGCCATCATACTTCTAAGTATATGTCTTAACAAAGCATGATCAGTACTTCAACAATCATTATTCAAAATAGACCAGATATTGAAACAACCGAAGTATTCATGGTGAGTAGAGAAATACACACACACACACACACACACACACACACACACACACACCCTAACACTAACAAACACTAACACGAATACATATAGAGTATTATTCAGTCAAAGAAAACACGGAATCCTGTGTCTAGAATAATAGATGTGAACTCTGAGAACAATAGGTTAAGTGAAGTAAAACAGGAACTTAAAAACTATGCTGTGAGATCTTACACCTACATAAACTGAAAATAAAAATAAAATTCCAAGAAGCAGAAAATATGATGCTTTGTGCAGGATCTAGGCGTATGATCAATAAATGATGTTGCTTACAGAGTCCACACTTCCGATTACATGATGAATAAACTCTTTGAGTCTATAAGACAGCGTGGTGGCTACAGATAAAAATATTTATTATCTACTTGAATCTTGGCAAGAGAAAACTTTTAAGTACTCTAATCACATGGATGACACAAAGATGGTAATTATTATTGTGATAGATGAGATAATTAGACTGGCAATCAGTTAACAATATGTTTATCATGTCATCTCTGTATATTTTGAATATGACATTTTTTATTTGTTAGTTACATACTTGAAGTGAAAAAAGTAATCCCAGGGAACATTTTAAATTCCATATATTCCCCATTTTTCTTTTTGTCCACTATATATCCTTCTAGCTCTCTCATCTTAAATTAATTGTTCTCTGAATAACATGGGACATGAACGCTAAACAGCGTTTGGGGTAGCCATTCTCTTTACCTGAGACTGAGCGGTAGCTGGCTGTAACTCTTTACTTTCAGTGAGTTTGTGATTAGGTTAGGAGGTAATGACAGCACAGTCTCTCAAGCTGAGACTACTTTCCCTATAAATGAAGAGTGGGGGATGGGTCCAGTAGACCACGAGCAACATAGAGTAAATCTTTGACAGCATTGCTGCTCGAGAGGAATCTGAAGATGCAGGGGTGATTCTCCACAGGGAAACCTGGAGCCCAGTAGGAATGCACGTGATTACTGGTGGAACTTTCAGAGTTCAATCCAGGTTCATATATGTTACAGGGAAGCTGGTTCCCTGCCAAGGTGGAGGGGAGTCCTATGCAGGATCATGTTGTACTACCCAGTAAGAAGTGATCATTGTCGTAAGAGTTATTTTCTTAAATTTTCTTTTCCTTATTGTTTGAGAATTGCATACATGTCTTTTTGTCAGACCCACTCACTTCCCCTAACCTCCAACTCCCCCTATTCCTCCCACTTTTCTCTCCCAAATCCTGTACTTTTAATGTTTTAAACCTTCAGAGTCTGTGTGTAGATATTACATTAGTGATAGGAGCCAGTCTGCCCTGGTCAAGGTTGGTTCTTGGATAAGAACCTTGATTAGAAGTTGAGGCAGCTGTATAAAGAGGAGGATGGCCCTTTAAGGGGAAAGCTCCAGGTGACCTGGGAGGAGAAGAGGGGAAGGCAAGGGTGAGCAGGGAGATAGAATGGGGGTGAGCAGGGCAAGGGAATATGGGGGTGAGCAGGAAGATGGAATGGGGGTGTGAGGAGGGCAAAGACCTTCAAAGTCTGTGTGTATAAAGCTTTCAGCCCTGATCAAGTGGATGCCAGAGAGGAGCAGAGGAGATGCAGGGTCCCTTTGTGTTTACACCCTATTCCTCATTGCTTATGAGGAAGACTAGAGCTCTCTGCAGATGAACTGAACCTGTTAACCTATTGCACCAGTTACTATTATGTGTATGTTTCCTGCATGCCCTGCCTTGTATTTTGAAAGCCAGTCCATTCTGTCAAGACCAATTGGACCTGTAGATCTATCCCCATGGTGTAGTAAATCCCATTAGCTTGGGAATGTTGGAACATTTTAATGAATTTACCGTCTATTATATCTGATGAAAACAAAGCCCACTGTCAGGCAAGACTTCCAACTGAAACCAAGACTTCTGGGGATCTGCGTGAAATTAGTAGAACTGATGGAAAGAAAACATTATTTTTAGCATTATGGTTTAGCGTCAACCACCATCCAAAAGCAACCTCCTGTAATTAATACGTTTAGAGACAGATTCCCTGGCTCTAGTGACTTTTCAGTTGAAATGTCAACTTTGTCATTTTCCTCCTGATGAATTGCGCCTCTAATTACTAAGTATTCTAGAGCTGAAAAATCACAAGTATTCTTTTAGAAGTGGAACTTCAAAGATGATTTTGATGTTACTTATCTTATACGACTGGCTGCTTCCTTCAGACATGGCAACACATTTCCAAATAGGAGTGTAAAGAGAAGCCAGAGGGAATCAGGCAGTGTGTGTTAATCCAAAGTTTTCATCAAGTGGTCAAGGCATCTGATGCTGATGGTTCTGCATGCATTTAAAGAGAGGGTCCCTGAGAAATTTAAGCTCCTGTTTAAATTACACACACACACACACACACACACACATACACACACACACATATTTTATTGTTCACACTTTCGGTATTTTAACAGCATGAAAATAAAGTCTTTTGGCTACTGTGTTTGAATGTCCCTTCTAAAATCTATATTAATCTCCACTGTAGAAATGTTGCTGAACCCAATAAAAGCTACTCAAATTGATCCAGGCTTCAGGGTGGAGCTCCTTGCAACCCACCCCAACCTTCTGGGTTCCCAAATGAAACACACACACACACACACACACACACACACACACACACACACACACAGCCTTTATATCTTAATATGCCTTAAGCAGCTCAATGGCTGGACCACTTCCTAACCTCCACATGGCTAACACACTCCCCTCCAATATTCCTGAGTCATTACTTACTAAAAATCTATATTTCATTTTTGCTGCCCTGGGCCCAGACCTGCAGCCCCTTGGCTACATTGCCCAGCGGCTACATGATGACTGTCTCTCTGTCTTCTGAACCTCTTAGGCCTGGTGTCTCTTCCTTCCCTGGCATGGCAGCTATCTATCTCCCTGTCCCTTGGTCCCTTGTCCAGGAATCCTTAAAGTCCTACCTCTGTCTCCCTGCCCAGACATTGATGGCAGGCGACTTTATTTAACAATCAAAACCAACTGGAGTGGGGTGGGGTGGGGTGGCAGGGTTCCTTCAGTTTCTTACATGAGGACGTGCAGATGGTTGTGTAATTTTGGGGACCAGATTAACATACTACGAGGGTCATTAGACCAAATCCACAACATAGA
Organism: Tokudaia tokunoshimensis; assembly: GCA_036184795.1. Lineage (NCBI taxonomy): Eukaryota > Metazoa > Chordata > Mammalia > Rodentia > Muridae > Tokudaia > Tokudaia tokunoshimensis. Next base: position 173,385,497 of record BTHU01000001.1, on the reverse strand, counting down.
CGTATAAGATATAGAGCTTAAAAAGATCATTAAGTCATGAATGGCTTAATGTAGTTATTATGGGAGTGGGTTAGCCATTGTAAGGGTGGCATCTGAGATAAAGATGAGTTTGTCCGTCTTGTGCCTGGCTATTTGCCCTTCTGCCATGTTATGACATAGCATGAAAGCCCTCACCACTATCCGGTACCATTCTTCTCCACCTCATTCTCCAGATCTAAGAATTAAACCCATCTTGTTTATAAGTGAAGCTCTTATAGTAGAAGAAGATAATAGTTAAGAATGTAATTGACCAGCACTAAAATCAGCAAAACAAATGAATGGATGAAAAAACAAAACACACAGAAAAGAAATCCTAGCCAACATTCTTTCATTCTTTTTATTACAAAGTTTCTTTACGATGCCAAGTTTCTAGTTCAGGGCTTCGTGCACTCTAGGTGAGGTGCAGAAGCACTAAGTTATGTCATTAACCTGGGTCTTATTTTCTTTTGTAATAGGAAGATGTAACAGCATAAACATGTGACTTAGGGACAGACTGCATTGGAGATGAAGTCTCCAGTGTTCAGCAGCCTCAGCTATAAGAAAAACTCATCCAGTTGGTGTCTGACTGGGCCCTTTGCAGGAAGCAGGTGACATTGTGGGACAATATGCTCAATAAAAAGTCCAGGGAGCTGCCGCATCAGTGTTGGGGTGAGTCAGGCTGAGGCCTGAGCTTTGCCATACCTGGGAAACTCTTGCCAAGTATGAGAGGTGAGGGGTGCCAAGTCTTCATAGTAACTTCTAACCTTCCCCTGAACCACAGAGAGGCTTAGTGCCACTGGAAGTAGCAATGGTTCCATTTACTGTATTTCTGAAGCGTTGCCTTGTTAGCAGTGTGGGGGAACCTTTTAGATGAAATGCTCTTAGTGGGAAAACAGAAAAGCTGTTATTAGGCTGCCTTTAAACCTTTCTTCCTCTTCTATTTCAATTTAGAGATTTAAAATGCCCTCTTGTTCCCACCCCTTAGCTTGTTTCACTTTTATCTTCCTAAAAGGAATAGTTGTTTAGAAGGTAAGACATAAATCAATGGGTGATTTCTTTCTTTAAGCAACCGACAGTTACCTTAATGTAGATAAGAAATGGATTTTTTAAAAATCTTGGGGGTTGTGGTAAAAGTGTAAGGTAGTTCTGGTTTCAGCAACTTAGATGCCAAATCATTTGATTGCAGATGTGGAGAATATCATAATTTAATCTCTCTTTCTCTCTCTCTCTCTCTCTCTCTCTCTCTCTCTCTCTCTCTCTCTCTCTCTTTCTCTCTCTTTCCCCTCTCTCCTCTCTCTCCCCTCTCTTTCTCTTTCCTCCCTCTCTCCTCTCCTCTCCTCTCTCTTTCCCCCCTCTCCTTTTCCTCCCTCTCTCCTCTCTCTCTCTCTCTCTCTCTCTCTCTCTCTCTCTCTCTCTCTCTCTCTCTGTCTGTCTGTCTGTCTGTTTCTCTCTCTCTCCCCCTCTCTCTGTTGTATACATATGTGTTTGGAGGTGATTTTTCTCCGTATGTGGACCTGAGAAGGAGAGAGGCCAAAGTTGGTGTCTCTCTATTGCTCTCTACCTTATGTTTTGAAGCAGGGTTTCTCAAGGCTAGATTGTCTGACCAGGGAATCTATTGTTTTGCCTCTGAGTGCTGGTTTGAAGACCATGGGCTTCCATGCCTGGCTTTTTTGTGGATACTTGAAATCCAAACTCAGGTTCTCATTTTACCCACGGATTCGTCTCCAATCCTCCAAGCTACTGCCTATGAATGAGCAATTTTAGAGCCTGGAAGTGTCGTCCCCGTGGATGCACTGTGGGGCAGGCATGGCACTGGGACATCCTCCATGAATCCATGGACCCATTGGCTCAAAAAAATCACCTGTGATTGTTTGTGCTTGCATGTGGGTTAATAGCACCACACTTGAATTTTCTCACCTCCTTCACCTCCTCTAACTATCTTCTTATTCTCATATTTCTCTGGTTCTGTGAGGTCACTCCTCCGGTCTTGCCCTGGGCATCTGCTCTGATTTTGAAAGTTTAGTAATTACCCTCTGTGATGGGGTCAATGAAATATGCATCCCCATAGGCTTGTGTATTTGAACACGTGGTCCCTGTTGGTGGTGCTGTATAAGGGTTATGGAACATGTAGGGGTACAGCCTTCCTGGAGGAGTTCTGTGACTAGAGGCAGGCTTTGGGTTGTATAGCTTCATCTTACTTCCAGTGTCTTCTCTGCTTTCTGTGTGGTCAAAGATGTAACCTCTCAGTCTTTGGCCTCCCTTGCCATTATTAGTCATGGTATTAATCTCCAAAAAAAAACTAAGGAATAAACCTGATTTCCCACATCTGCTGCCCCACTTAAAGGATTTTTACTCTTGTTCCAACCTTCCATAACTAATGTCTAACATAACAACTCAAGCCCAATAGACACTCTCCTGGCTGTCAACCTTGCTGCATTGCTGGGCCCCCTCCATTCCCGAAGTCATTCTTGTTGGAATGTGTTTTAAGATCCAGCTGGGACTTTCAGCACACCCAGGACATCTCCTTCACTCTCCGCTGTTCCAGCATCCATCCTTTGGAACTTGTCGTTTCTTCTTGGGAAATTTGATGAGCAGACCGGTCCTGAGAGGAAATCACATTAAGAGCTGCTAATGTGTTCATGTGTTAAAACCCTCTCCGAAGACACTCAATTTTAAAGGCATCCTGAAAACTCCATACCCCGAAGAGTAATGTAGGTGATGAAAATGTTCAAGCCACTTGGAATGTTAGTAAAGGAAAATGTGTCTCTCCACTTCGAGCCATTTGAGACCCTTTCAGAGAACAGCACTTAACACGACTCTTCCCGCTCTGAGGTGCAATGCTCCGCCAAAGAGCCGGTCACAGTGTGGAGGCCTGGCTTTGAGGCGCCCTCTGTTGTTTGCTCATGCGCAGCAGACTTCCCTTCTGTTCATGCTCCCACCCCTAGAACCGAGGTGCAACTTCCCCAACAAATTCCTCCATCCCAAGCTCACGAACTCCCACTTCCTTTCCCTTCCTGGCCTCTCAGGCAGAAAATCCTCTTTCTTCTTTGACCAGTTTTGAACTCCAATGAGTCCCCAAATCAATGATCAACGATCTTTTCTTACCCCACCTTTCAGAAATTACCTCTAGCCCGAGGGCATTTATTCACTCAACCTTTTCCCCAGGCTTCCTATGTCATCCATATGTACTCAGATGTCTTATGGGGAAACCAACTCCAGCAGGTCCAAAGCTACGCTTGCTATCTTACCCATCACCACCTTGCTCAAGTTCTTACCATTGACTTTGGTCAGTCGATGCTTTTGTTTTTGTTTTGGTTTTTTTTTTTTTTTTTTTTTTTTTTTGCCTGAATCACTCAAGCAAATGAGATGGCTCAGAGGGTAAAATGTGAGCCATGCAAATGTGAAGGCATAAATTTGGATCCCTAGAACCCATGTTATTCCAGCCACCACAGCATGTGTCTGTAATCACAGTGTTCCCATGGCGGTGTGAAGATAAGCGAGTCCCCAGGTCGCAGGAAAGCTGCTCAAGGACAAGAAACCCTGGCTCCAAACAAGATAGAAGGCAAGAACTTTCACACAAGATTAGTGTCTGACCTCCACCCGTGCACTGTGGCATACAAGTACCCAACACTCACTCATGCAGACATGTAGATATACTCACACATGTATACATAGAATACTAACTGGCATCTCCTGTGTATCCAGGAATAGAGGTCATCTTAACCTCTTTCTGCATAATCAATAGGCAGATTGGCTTAGTTCCCTGTGCTTCTCAGACTGGACTACTGTTCATGATTTCAAAGGTCTCTGCCAGAAGCTACTTTTTTATTTCTGGACATCTGGCAACCAATTGGATTTTTTGAATACCCTTTGCCACTCACTCTGCTTAAGATACTTTCAGTGTAACCATCAAATTATTTCTCTTGAAACACAAGTTTTATTATAATATTCTTATCCAAAGTATTTTTGGGTAATTCCAATCATCCTTTATATGATCAAGCCCTCTTGTTATAGTGTCCAGTTCACATGCCTATTCATTTTTCCAGGTCCTTCTCTTTCTTATTCACCTGAATCCCTGGTACCTTTGGCTTTGGTCAGCTCACCTTTCGCCATCAATTTATTCAAAATATGTACAGAGAAGATTCTGTCTGCTAGGTGCTCACTTGAGCTCTGGAGGCGTAATAGTGAGCCAGGTTCTCAAGGTCCTTGACCTCTAGTCCTTAACAGTATGGAAGACAGGAAGAAGAGAGAATACAGGAAGCAATTTTAGAACATGATGTATAGTACAAGGTGTGCAATGCTGTTGCATAGGGAGGAGAATTAAATAGGTGGTCACACGGTGGCTTGTAAGGAGGTAGCATTACTTAGGTGGTCACATGATGGTTTGTATGGAGGTGATATTAAATAGGTGGTCACACGACGGCTTGTCAGGAGGTGACATTACATAGATGGTTACATGGTAACTTGTAAGAAGGTGACATTACATAGGTGGTCACATGATGGCTTGTAAGGAGGTGATATTAAATAGGTGGTTACATGGTGGCTTGTAAGGAGGTGACATTGGAAGGCATGTCTAAATAAGCCACATGAAGATTAGGACTCAGGGTATGGTCTGGGCAGAGAAAATAAGCAAGTGTCAAGGATATAAAGTAGGAGAGCAAGGAAGCTGGAGTATGGAAATGTGGTTGAAAATGGAGTAGGAGAGGCAGGCTGCTCAGTCCTGGGGGACCTTGGGCAACAGGGAGGGTGTGCAGGTGATAACAGGAGGAGTAGTTCACCACCAGAGGAATAATTAAGGGAGTTCCCTGCAGTTTAAGTTCTTGGGGGATTTCTTTTCTCTCCTTTTCTGCCGAAAAAGAGCTCCTTTGTGATTCAAGTTCACTTTTACAAGTCACTCTTCCCGGCTCTCTCTTCCCACCTCCGGACTCTCATCCACACCAGACCTCTAGTCCATCCTTTAATATGCTGCTTAGTGAGATTGTGTCTCATCTCTTGTGAAAGAGTTTTAGTTCTTGGGAACAGTATCTTCTCTTGTTATCCTTGTCCCCCAGAGCCAGACACACACAGTAGGTAGGATTCAGGACACATTTCCTAGCAAGACAGTGTACTTCATACAGCTTTGTAAGCTGGAAGAGATCAGAACCATTCACAGGTGTCCTATGAATGCAAGCCCCGGGGACATCCAGACTTGTGAAGACAGATATAAAGGGCACAACAAATGTTTATATAACACCTGTCAGGATTTCTCTTCTTGGCAACAAAAAGATAAATGAACAACATGTCTTCAGTTGCCCTCTGAATTCAGGAGCTTGGTCATTTGTAAAATCTGCATTTCAGGTTGTAAAGGAAGTTAAAACAAAATACCACTGGGATAGGTACAAATCCAAGATCATTAAAATGTGTTGTTTCACCTTTTTGAATAACGCAGTGACGGGGCCAAATTAATATATGTGGCAAGAGCTGGGGAGACAGCTCAGTGTGTAAAGTGCATGTTGCATGAAAATAAAGACCAGACTTTGGATCTAGAGGGCTTTTGTAAAAGTCAGACACTGTGGTAGGCACCTGTAGCTCAAGATCACCAGGGAGGAAGCAGGCATATTCTCAGGGTTCACTGAGAAGAAGCTGCAAGTTTCAGACTCAGCAAAGGACCCCTGTCAAAAATTAAGGCTCAAAGAATAGAAGTCATTTAAGTGTTAACCTCTAACCTTCACATGTGCAAAAACAGGTATATTTGGACAGTCAGCCAGCCAGCCATACATACACACACACACACAGACACACACACACACACACACACACACACCACCACCACCACCACCACCACCACCACCACCACCACCGCCACTACTGCCACTGCCTCCCCCCCACCACACCACACCACACCAACAGAAACAAAGGAAAAACACATAATAATAGTCTAAGAGTCACAGGCCCGTTTATAAAGACTTACAGTAATGAGTAAGAAAAAAAGATACTAATATAGTTATGTATTATCTAAAACATTCACAAAGATTGTTCCTAAGATCTAGATGCCATTACTTTATATTTATTTTATATTAGGTCTGAAAACTATTTCTTTGTATTCTTTCCCATTAGATGGAAGCTAATCTCATGATTATCATTAAGGACCAAGGGTGACAACCCTGTATCACTCTCGACCCTGGGTTTCTTTGGAACAGTTTGCACTGAAGCACGTGGACCAAGGCTACTTACTTCCTGCTGCTTAAATCATTGCTCATGGCATTGTGTCATTCATCACAGAACCTGCAAATATGGCTTCCAATGAGGCTCTTAGATTGTTTCGGGAGAGGCCATCATCTTAATGGTGGCCGCAACTGCAAGTCTTCCCTGGGGCATCCAGGAAAATTTGTGTGATCATTCAGTGTAATCACATTTCATTCACCTCTGAGAGGATGGCAATGTAGGAAAAGAACAACACAGCTTCCAACTCCCTTCTCCTAGACTCTCTGTGCTCCATGTTTGGTCTTCCAGTTAAAATGGCTTCTGGTTTTCCACACATTTCTACCAGTGGGAAGGGTAGGTGAGAGACCCAGTTATAGACTGGATACAGGGGTCTTATTTACGTACAGATGTTTCTTACTTGTCTGTTATGATGCAGAGCAATATAATAGAATATGACACATTGGTCAAAATAGGGTATCAATCGGTGAGGTCCAGATTCACAGGAGGAGTAGATAGAGCTATTCTGTCTGGGCTGCCCTTTATGTGGCCCAGAGCCTTTGAAGGAGAAACATGGTTGGGGCTGCTGAGAATAGAGCATACTTGTGACACTTATAACCCCCAATTACTCTTAAATACTGTCCAGAATCCTAAATTTGTCTTTTGTTTGATGCAGATTACTTCAAATTGGCACATCGGCACCATGCATTTGGCTGCATGTAACGCTCCTGTGTGGAAGAAATATTGTCCCAACCATCGAGAGTGATCTTGTTGTTAAGCCTGCCCTTAGGCCCCGAGATTACTATATATTGTGAGTCATCTTGTTTGTTGAGTATCTGGTCAAACTCCTAGGAAGGCAGAGGATCCATGAGGGCTTTGGAAGAAATTTACTAGTATCCATATGAGTCCTGAGTTTGGCTGGGGATCCCTATCTAGACTAGTATTTCACAGGAAGGTCTGCAAAGCTCGCTTCTCTGCGGAAGAGCCTTGCATGCTGTTCAAAGCTGCTCCCACCCAGAGTGTCCTTAAGTTGCCATTGTTTTATCTGGTATGTGGACTTGTGCTTCTCAGCCCTAGAGTCATACATTTGTTACTAGGAAAGCTTATTAACTTATTCTGATAACTTCCCCCAGTGATCCTAGTTTAAGAGGAACAAGATTAGACTTGGGAATAAGAATATATAATATATTAAATTATATATATATAATTTATTTATTTATTTACTTATTTAACATCTTGATGACAGTTTTCCCTCCCTCCTCTCCTCCCAGTCCCTCCCCCATCTCCTCCCTTCCCTACCCACTTCTCCTCCATTTCTCTTCAGAAAACAGCATGCCTCCCATGGATATCAACCAGCCATAACATATCAAGTTGCAGTAAGAGTAGGTCCCAAAGGCAGGTAACAGAGTCAGAGACAGCCTGTTTCCACTGTTAGAAGTCCCACAAGAAGACCAAGCTACACAACTGTAACATATTTGCAGATGACCTAGGTCAGTCCCATGCAGGTTTCTTGGTTGGCGGTTCAGTCTCTGTGAGCCACTGTGAGCCCAGGTTAGTTGACTTTGTGGGTTTTCTTGTTGTGTCCTTGACCATTCTTCCTCCTACAATCCTCTTCTTCTTCCACAGGTTTCCCTGAGTTCTGCCTAATGTCTAGCTATGGGTCTCTGCATCTGTTTCCATAAGGTGTTGGGTGAAGCCTCCATGATGGCAATCAGGCTAGGCACCAATCTGCAAGTATAGTAGAATGTCATTACTAACCATTTTATTGACATATTTTTGGCCAGTTGTGTTTGGTTCTATCCTGGGTCTCTGGGACGTCCAGTCTCTAGGTCCTGACCCTCTAGACAGTGTCAGGGGTGGGATCCCTTTCATGGCGTGGGTCTCAAGCTGGACCAGTCCTTTGTTGACCACTGCCACAATTTCTGCACCACGCTTACCCCAGCACATCTTGTAGGGAGGACAAATTGTAGGTTGAAGATTTTGTGGCTGGGTTGGTGCCCCAATCACTCCACTGGAAGTCTTGGCTGCTTATAGAAGATGTGGTTCAGGCTCTGTATCCCCCCACTTCTAAGAGTTTTAACTAGGGTCCCCCTCACAGACTCCTGGAAATTTCCATTGCACTAGGTTTCTAGAATATCCCAGAGATGCTCATCCGCAATTCCAGTTGTCTCTCCCAGTACTCTCTCCCCCCATTCTCCCTCTACCTGAACCCTCCTGTTCCCATTTTCATACCCCTACCAAGACCTGTCCACTTTTGATGTCTATTCTGTTTCCCCTTCATAATGAGGTTCATGTGTCCCCACTTTGGACCCTCTTTGTTATTTAGTTATTGACAACAACAGCAGCATGAAATTTGTCAGTAAATGGATGGAACTAGAAAACGTCATCCTGAGGGAGGTAACCCAGACCCAGAAAGGCAAACATGGCATATACTCACTTGTAAGTTAGGTGATATTATCCATAAAGTTAAGGATAAGCATGCTACAATCCACTGAGCCAGAGAAGCTATGCATATATGTTTTAACATTGTTTTAATTAGCATACAAACATTAGGCTTCATTATGAACATGTCAAGGAGCACTCATTTTGGATGATTCTCCTTCTCGGCTCATCATCTACCCCATCACCTGACTTGTACTCTCATCTCCTTTCTACATTAATGACCCATGTGCCCTTTGACCCCCATTCCTCCATAGCTCATTACCCCTTTCTTTGTCTTGAATCTATTCCCAGTCTATACCTACACACACACTCATTTAGACACTTATATATATGTGTGTAAAAAATTCTAGGATCTATCTAGGAGAGAAAATATGTGAATTTTGTTCTTTGGAGTCTGGGACATCTTGCTTAATAGAATACTTTCCAGGTCTATCTTTTTCCTTCAAATTTTCATTTTTTTATATTTATTTCAGCTGAGTCAAATTCCATTGTGTAAATGTACCACATTTTCTTTACCCATTCATCCACTGATGACTATCTAAGCACCTTTCCCTAGCTCCTGTGAACAGACCAGGAACAAACATGTATGTGTAAATATCTCTGCATTAGGATGTGGAGTTTCCTTAAAGCTCTCCAAGAAATTTGAATGTACAGCAAGACTTGCAAATTAGAGTATAGAAAAGATCTTATTGAATCTTATGTGGAAAGTGCTTTTCGGGGGCAGGCAGAGCTACTTTGATTGTATATGGGCAAAGTCTGCTCTCTGGGGTGGATTCCTTTCCTTATACTTAGGTAAGTGCCTTGTGAACACATGGTAATGATGAAGAGAAATATTGGTTGAGTTCCATTTAATGTTTAACATACAGTTACTTCAAATCTCCCATGGAACAGATACTTATACAACTTTCAACATTGCAGAGATGACAAAGGCATGGACCCTGGTTCAAATATTTGTTCATATTTGAGGGGAAGAAGTAGGCACATGAATAATACACACTTCAGTGAGGTGCAGTGATTTTTGGGACAAGGTGAGAGCAGCGACCACAGGAGAGTTCAGCTAAGTAATGGACTTGGAGAGTCTCAATAGGTGCAGGCATGTAGACAGCTGAAGAGGAAACTAGGCGCAGAGTTCTCTGATGGCAAAGGGAAACTCCGTGCAAAGTAGTCAATGACTAGTGTCTGGAAAAGAGAACAGAGCATCCACTATAAGGAAGCAGTGAAGAGAAAATTGACTGGACAGGGGCCTGGTATTCAGTTGTCAAGTCAATGATGGGCTGCCAGAAACTTAGATAGATATATCCAATGGGATCTTTAATCTCATGAAGATGTTGCCTGATTTTACTGACCAGAGGGGCATGGTTGTCCTTGAATTTGGGGTATAGAAGAGGTAGGAAGGGAACCTTAAGAAGAGAGGATTTTAAGAGAACACCCTAAAAGCAGAGATCCATTAGCAGAAACCTGCAAAAGACCAGGCAAGAACTGACAACGGAGACAATCTATTCAGAACATAGCGTAGACTGGTTGAAGGCTAGAGCCTAGAACAGAAGTTCTCAACCTGTGAGCCACAACTCCCACAGGAGGTCACACATCAAATATTTACATTCTTATTCATGTCAGTAGCAAAATTACTTGAAGTAGCAACACAATAATTTTATGGTTGAGAGTCACCACAACATGAAGAACTGTATTAAAAGGTTGCAGCATCAGGGAGGTTGAGAACCACTGGACTAGAAGCACAAGGATTTTAACCAGGGTTTATTGCACTGTAGGGTGCATAAGAAGAGAAGTTTCTAGAGAGATCCTAGTCCTTTGGTGGGAAGATGGGACATTCATTGGTTTTCCTGAATAGATCTTCAAATTCAGGTTGTGGGGTGTGTGTGTTTGTGTGTGTGTGTGTGTGTGTGTGTGTGTTGGGGGTGGCGGTGGTGACAGGAGGTGAAATCCCCTGACATTGGTACTTCTCTGAACTCAGAAGCCAGTGAGAAAATTAAAGCCAAGGAATCCATTTTCTAATAGGATTATTTTTCATTAAACTCTTCAGCACAAGAGCACACTTAGCCTTCCAGGGTTTTCCTGGGCTCTTATCATGGTATTGTAGTTTTGTCAAGATGAAGAGTTATCTTTGATTTCTGTCCACTTGTGTGCATACCTCTGTCTCATGCTATCTAAGATGGAAATCATTATAACAAGGCCAACTTATTGCCTGAGAAATTTTCAGTGTTTTCTTTAGGATATAAAACATTCTAGATTTTACTGGAAATAATTAACTTCCAGAAAGTATTACATTTGTGTTTTGTTCTTGGGATAGATTCCCGATAAAATGTTTAAACACTCCCCCATACCTCACCAGATTGAAATGTTACTCATCTGTTCTCAACAGACTACACATAAGTCAATATAAGAAGAGAGGGAACTAGCTTGAATTGTGGCAACATATCAAGACCAAAAAAAAAATCATCCTTAATGTAAAATGATAAATATGAAACAGAAAGATTTCTTTAATAAAAACGTGTATAAAAATACTCTTCCTTTTTAGTGAAGCTGAGAAAAGCATTTGTTGTTATAGAGGGAGAGATGGCAAGGGTGACAGATCTACCTGTTAAGAGAAATCACAGGACAAATCAAGTGTCAAGGAAGAGAGAACAGGAAGACTGCCCTTGATAAACACACAAAGTGTATAGTGTGCCATGTTGGGTACTGAGCTGAGAAGACACATATTAGGATTTCTCACACCCTCTGTAAGCCAGAAATACTCTCTTGTTTATAGTTTGTCATGTCTCTCATTTATGTGCTTCTCTTCTTTTGGAGACTTTATAGGTTATAATATTTATTGATTTGCAAGAGCTCTTTTAATATGAGAGACATCAAATCCTGACTCATTGTAAATTATGTATAAGTTTCTATATGTGTAACATACATTTTTGTTCATGATGCCATGCCCTGGGAGGAGATCTAATTTATTATGTATGCATCGTAAAATGTGCCACATCAGCTTTTTCTTTTATATGTTGTGGAGTTTTGTTTTGCTGATGAATGTGTTTCCCCTAGAAACCTTTAAAAATATCTTGCTTCAGTATCTCCTGGGACTTTTATGATTTTCTTTTGATCCATTTAGATATTTGGAAAGAAACTTACCAACATATAATATATGCAGAGAAAGCTGCACACATAAAATCTCTAGAATTTTCAGCCTTTTTATGTTAAACAAACTAGAATATCTATACAATACAGTTTATCTACTGAGCTGTAGCAGTCAGAGCTTTAATCTATGAAGAGAATGTTTATCATCTGGCAGTGACTTTTCCATCCCCAAACCTTGAAACCACTAATTCATTCTCTGTTTCTATAAAATTATATACTGACTCCAGTAACCTTAAAATCTATTAGAAATTTGCTTTTGTGTATGGAGATAAGTTCTAATTTTTTTCTCATGTGGAAAAATCACCAATAATTATCAAATGAAGTGAACAAGTGAATCAGCCCATAGCCCAGACAGCTATGGGGAGTCAAAAGTAGGAGAGACACTTTCTAATGCTGCCACTGACTGCTGTGTGGAGCAGATGGAGCTCAAGGCGGGCAATGCTAGTGAGAAGTAGAAAGATGTGGAAGGAGGGAACAAGAGATTCATTCAGCATGGGCAAGGAGAATAGTAAACCCACCCAGAGCTCTGGGCAGCCAAAGAGGCCAGTGTAACTGTAGTAGGCAGTGTTTTCTAGAGTAACAGAACAATAAAATAAAATAATAATAGAATAGAGCATAATATCTATCCTTCCTATCTATCTATTTATCTATCTATCTATCTATCTATCTATCTATCTATCTATCTATCTATCTATCTATGTATGTATCTATCCGTCTATCTATCCATCTCTATCATGTATCAATCATCAATCTATCATCTATCTATCCATCCATCTATTATGTATCAATATCTATCCATCCATCTGTTACCTACCTACCATCTATCTATCATTTATCTGTCTATTTACCTACCTAACCTACCTATTATCTGTCTTCTACCTCTCTATCTATCAGGTATCAATCATCAATCTATCATATATCTATCCATCCATCTCTATCTATCATGTATCAATCATTAATCTATCTATCTATCTATCTATCTATCTATCTATCTATCTATCTATCTATCTATCTATCTATCTATCTATCCATCTATCCATCCATCCATCCATCCATCCATCCATCCATCCATCTATCTATCTATCTATCTATCTATCTATCTATCTATCTATCTATCTATCCATCTGTTATCTATCTACCTACCTACCATCTATCTATTATTTATCTGTCTATTTACCTACCTAACCTACCTACCATCTATCTGTCTGTCTGTCTGTTTGTCTGTCTATCTATCTCCATCCATCTCTCTATCATGTATCAATCATTTATCTATCTAACTACCTACCTTCTATCTATCTATCTATCTATCTATCTATCTATCTATCTATCTATCTATCTATCTATCTATCTATCTATCTATCATGTTATCAATCTATTTCCATCCATCTTTCTATCATGTATCAATCATCTATCTATCTTTCTTTCTTTCTTTTTTTCTTCCTATTATCTATCTCCATCCATCTCTCTGTCATGTATCAATCATCTATCTATCTATTATCTATTTATCTTCATCTATCTCTCTATCATGTATCAATCATTTATCTACCTACCATCTATCTATCTATCTATCTATCTATCTATCTATCTATCTATCTATCATCTATCTATCTATCTATCTTATCTATCATCTATCTATTATCTATTTATCTATCTATCCATCTGTTATCTATCTACCGACCATCTATCTGTCTGCCTATTTACCTTCCTAACCTACCTACCTATCTATCCTATCTATCCTTCCTATCTGTCTGTCTGTCTGTCTTCATTATCATTTACTTATTTATATATAATAAAATTAGAGTCACTAGAATGGCCTTTTCATAGTGAACTGGGTGGTTCAACCATGACTATCTGCATACAACTGACTTGAGTGGACCTAGGAGAGAAGACAGAGGTACCATATGCCAGATTGTTTTTTTCACCCTCAGATGTAGCTGGTGTATCTATAGAAAGGGTTGGTTTTCTGAGCAGCTGTATGACCACATCTTGTGTCTCCGACATAGTGGACATGGAGTCACATATGTGTAAGGGTAAATACTTATGACTTTACTTGGTTCTGTTTTTTTTTTTTTTTGTCACCACGTGTGTCTCTTAAGAAAAGGCAAATTTCATGGATACAAGTCCTATATAAGGCATGTTTAATCATTCTTTGTATACCTTCAGCATTGCAGCTGTGAAGGTATCAGCCTGAGTATATTCCTACATCCCTGGTTCTATGGCAAGGATGATAACAATGAGTGAAGACAGTTAGCCTATGTAGGACATACAACAAACTTAGTTTTAACTAGAATTTTCCATTGTTTCTTTGTTTTTAGAGCATCACTTACCTTCTCTGAATGGACTTTGTTTTCAATAACAAATATTTCTGTTTGGAGATCTATATGTCTTTTAATGTTTTGTAGTCCCTAAAGAGTACCCTCTTCTTTATTTTGACTTCTCTCCTTTTTAAAAGTTGATATGAGTCTGAGTGTATGCCACTAACCACATAAGCCAAATATGATTTGTGGAAACTGGTTAGTGCATAAGGAACACTTTTATGTTTATATTAATAGCTAGATTTTAGATGGCTGATGTTGATGGAACTGATAAGTGCCCAATGACTCCCTATAGTAAGCAGTCACCAAGAAGTTCCTTAGTGATGTCTCCTCAAGATGTGCAGCAGGGCATTTTGGGGGATAAGTTAACAAGTGCTATGGTTCTTACCTTGAGGTAATTATATCTCTCTATAGTGCTTTCACCCACTTTCCACTCTCATCATCTCTGTCCTGGAAGCAAGGATGATGGCCATGTGAGTGACCTAGAAGAAAATTCTCTATCTGCTCTGACCCAGCCTTGACATGATCTTAGACCCACCAACCTTATGGGAGACATTGAGTCAGAGCCAATCAGCTAAAATAGTCCACCATTCCTGACTCTTGGAGAAAGGGTAAGGTAACAAATACTACTTAATATGCAACATTTGGGCATAATTTCTTACATAGCAAGAGATAATCATTGCACTCCCCCAAAACTGCCTAAATAAATACAAATCTGCTCTAAGAAATAGTGGGAGCTTTCTAGAATCTAATTTCAGGATATACTGTCCATCATCCCCAGAAGTGGAGAGTTGGCCCTGAGCAGAAGTCAGACAGCAGCTCCCGCTAGCTCCCTGGCTCTGCTGTTTGGGTTGAGGTGGCCTCTCACGGCTGCTGGGTTCTGATTTCTGCCTTGCATTCTGCATGCTGTTGTCTTTTTGTGCTTGCTTTTCAAGAACATTGGTTTGTGTGTGATATGGGGTTACCATGGAGCCAAAGCTGCTTTGATTTCTATGTTCTCTTCCCAGTACCTGGAGGAATATAACTCAGCCTCAGATCCTGCATTCCCATGAAAGAATCTCATCAGCTGTAATGATCGGTGCTGATAGGGAGTCAGGCCTCTAGGCAAAAAGTTTGTTCACACTTAGAAATAAGCAGAAGATTAGACTAGAACAGAAAATTGTTTTGAAAGCAAATTAAATAAGTTTCCCTGGACATTGATAAGCCAGCAGGAAAACATGGGATATACTGGCACACTGACTGTAATATTTTGTGAAGTAATCAGTTTAGGAGGCAAATAGGTGTGCTTTAATTTATGCGGTTGTATAAGTTTATTTCCATCATTATGGCATTCATAGGGGAGAAGTAACTGTATAATTACCATGTTGAATAATGTTCTACCAACGGGAAGCTTTCCCCTGGGGAAGAAAACTCTAATTCTATGTGGACACATGAGAAGTAGGTACGTAGGTGTATAAAAATCTCATGTCTTAGTTGGCAAAATTGCAACCAACAAAATAAGAGTATTGGAGTTCGATAGATCCGAATTTTCACCCTGAATTTTATAACCAAATGACATTGGATCTCTTTGCACCTCAGTCTCTTTCTGGTGAAATGAATCATATTCTCTCTCACACTATAGTTTGTGGGGAGCCAAACAAGGTCATTCAGCCATGGCTGTCTTATGACCATGAGATTGTTGAACTAAGCCCTGCCCAGGAACTGCCGATACGGATCGCTCCACCCTTAACCGCGGAATGTCCCTACGTGCGCAGATACCAGATGTCTTCACCAGATGCCCTTTGTGCTTCCTCATGCCAAGAATACCTTGACCCCTCCCTCCTTTGCATTTTGCAAAGGTCACTTCCCCCTAGCTCCCCCTCCCAACTTCCTCATTCAGGGCTTGGCCCATAGCTCACTTCCCCCTAGCTCCCCTTCCCAACTTCCTCATCCCCACTGCTTAAAACGTGCTGCCTGTGTGACAATAAACGAGACCTTGACAAATGGAATCTTGCTTGGTCTCCTTTCTTTCTCTCCCCCATGACCCTCAGGTAGCGCCTCTTCGGGACCCTGAATAACTAGACCTGCTGGATGGGTCAATAGTTTTTGTAAGAATTAGAGTAACTGATGTTTAACATGCCATGCCCCAAATAGGATCTCACACCTATTATGCACTTAATAAGATAGGCTATGCTCATGTTTCTCTGGAGGATAAGATCTTGTTTGCTCTATATGCTAAGCTGGCCTTAAACTCACAATACTGTCTTGTCCTTCCAAGTGCTGGGATTGGAGATATGCACCACCATATTTGGTCATGGTTTTGTTTAGTGACTATTTTCCAGTTAAAATTATATGTTAGATGTATGTAATAAGTCATTGCACACAGGCAAGTACTGACTGTATTCTGTGCCTGCTATTTTTGCCTTGAATATTTAGGACTGGTTTTGAGAAAAGAAGTGAATCATGCATTTATTCTCTGACTCAATAATTTCCACAGAAATTATTGCTAAGAAGTAGCGGCCCCAGTGGGAACAGGTCCCGGGGAAAAGATGTACATGGGGTCAGATAGAATGAAATGTAATGACCAAGGAAGCTCGAGGCTAGGGTCAGCTCCCAATAGGACTCCAGGGCCTTTCTTCCTCAGCTTGTCTAAATGCAAATACTACCCATTCTTCTAGGGAACTTTGAAATGCCATTGCTAACACATTCTGTCTTAGATTCTTCCCAGTTTTAAATGTGCCAAAGGGAAGCGGCGCTCTGGGACTCGTGTCTGTGTGTCTTTGCTGGCATTTGCATTGCAGCAAATATAAGGATTGAGACATCATAAGTTATAATAAAAGACATAAAGGTCAGAGCCAGTTTGACTCTGAACTGAGCCCATACTACCTATCAACATTGGGAAAAGTTTAGTAAATCTTTCCAAGCCAGTATTCCCATCTATAAAGATAGGTGACAATCAGACCTTGACTGATAATTGCATTGTCTGGAAATCATGGCAACACTGACACAAAGAAAACATTTGATGAATATATCTGTTTTTATTTTTAGTTTATTTATCACAGTTATTTTATTTTAGTTAAATATTCTTGAAAGTCAACTCTGTCCTAAACACCCTGGGCGTTTAGGCAGTATAGGAACAGACATAAATGACAAAGTCTCTAGTTAGGTGGAGGTGATACCCTCAGTGCTGGGAGACAGTCAGTGAACAAGTGTGTGGCAGGTTGTGATGATTGTGATGAAGAAAAGTACAAGCAGAGAGGGATGGGAAAGAGGGAAGAGGTAGTCTGGGCAGTTTCATAGAGATCTTTCATGGAGACTCTGATTGGCACCTGAGGAAATGGTGGTCTGCAGTTTGTGTCTGTTAGATCTTATCCAACACTGTGGCCTGAGGGCACACTGCACCTGTGCGTCTCTGGTACCTCACAGGTGATGCTAGCTTAGGAATCATGATCATGATGTGGTGGTGTTTGCAAAATAAAATACTCCTTTGGTGAAGGTATCAATTCATGCCCAACTGCTGCCCAAGCCAATCATCTTTAATGAAGTGTATTTTGGCTACATATTGAAACATCTAGGTTTCTATTTTTTACTCTGTTTATGACTGTAATTCAAAGATAGCATTTTTTATAAAAATTAAAAGATACAAAATTTGTTTACATACCCAAGACACATTTCACATATCAAATGATGCCCAAGAAGGAGGAAGAACAAAGTATGGATCCTTGGGTCCTTTGTAGAAAGGGGAACAAAATACCCACAGAAGGAGATACAGAGAAAAAGGGTGGAGCAGAGTCTGAGAGAAAGACCATCCAGAAACTACCCCACCCAGGGATCCATCCTATATACAGTTACAAAACCCAGACACTATTGTGGATGCCCACAGTGCTGGCTGACCAGAGCCGGATATAGTTATCACCTGGGAGGCTCTCCTAGTGCATGACAAATACAGAGGGGGACCCTCTCAGCCAGCCATTGAACTGGGCACAGGGTCCCCAATGGGGGAGCTAGAGAAAGGACCCAAGGAGCTGAAGGGGTTTGCAGAGCCACAGGAGGAACAACAATATGAATCACCCAGTACTCCCAGAACTCCCAGGAACAAAACCATCAACCAAAGAGTACACATGGAGTTACCCATGGCTCCAGACACATAGGCAGCAGAGGATGGTCTTGTTAGACACCAAAGGGAGGAGAGGCCCTTGGTCCTGGAAAGACTTGATGCCATAGTGTAGAGGAATACCAGGACAGGGAAGCAGGGGAGGGTTGATTGGTGAAGGGGAAATGGCTTGTGGGATTTTCAGGGGGAGGGGGGAACCAGGAAAGAGACAGCATTTGAAATGTAAATAACAAATATATCTAATAAAAAAGAAAAAAAAAATAAATAAATTTTAAATAAAAAAAAGAAAAAAACAAAAAAGAATTTGTTTACATAAAAAACTCATTCTATATATACATATGCATGTACACAATATGTATGTATGTATGTATGTATGTATATTTTTGAGGTATGGTATCAGGTGTCCAAGACCAATCTAAAACTTGCTATATAGTCAGGGATGATCTTGAACCATGCCCAGCCTCCTGTTAATATTTTATTTTTACATGTCTTAGTAAAAAAATAAATAAATAAACCAACAAAAAACCCTAAGCTCTTCTCAGGCATCTTTATAAATAGATTATTATATAGATTCCCATTATTTTGATATTTCAAGCATCTTTTCATATTATTAATATTTTGGTTAAAGAATTTTTTACTAACATAATAAAATTTTGTCACACATATACTAAAATCAGTTTCTTTAATAATGAGCCTTCACTGTTCTGTTTGTTATTACAAATAACATAAAGATGAACATCTCTGCATAAATGTCTGCCCTTGTTTGTTATCCAGAGAAGCTCCAGGCATTGAAAGCCCTGGGCCGAGGGGTGGGAGCGTCACCCGTGATCTATATGTTTATTTCTGGAAGTGTGCTGCAGTGCGTCCTCCCTTAGCCCTTGCTTTATGTCTACTTAAGGCATCTGGGCTACTTTGATTCACATTTTCCGAAATGGACAATATCAAACATACGATCATGTGCTTCCTTCCTGTTTCTCATTCATTCACTGTAGTGCTTCTACACGTGACTTCGACCTAAGAACCTAGGCTTCTGGACATGACTTCTGGACATTGACAGTCTTTGTAGTCCTAGGTAGCTGCTTTTCCAAGCCTCTGTCTCTCCTCGGTGGGATGAGAAACATATTATGCTTGAGAGACTGTCTAGCTATCCCAATCAGGGCTATCAAGCCCTGGTCCTGCACATAGACGCCTTCCAATGCCGAGGTGTGGTAAAGTCAGTGTGGAAGAAAAGAGCCCTTGGGCTCTCACGTCTGTGGTTGATTTGGGTTTTGTTTTCATGGCGTGCAAAAGCGACAAGGGGAAAGGCAATAACTGAAGAGCAGCCCAGTCTGTAGAGAGCGCAAGCAGTGCTAGCACACGTCTGCTGACTCCTACAGTGCACAGAGCAGTAAGTGATAGCTACAGCAAACCTAGGAATCACGGGCTGTACCATAGTCCACCTTGGGTAGGATCCTAATGCTCCGTTGTATTTAACCCCATGAGGCAAGCAAGATCATTATTTTATGGCATCCCCAGCCATGCCGTGGTCTCCGCAGGCCTCCCTGCCGCTTGTCAAGAGCACGGCTGCACTTCCTCAGTGCATTAGCAAGTTGCTGCAGCCAGGGTTACTGCTGCTTTTCTTGCACTTGCTCTGTTCTAATCTTAATACTATGCCAGCAGTTGCATATTGTTGTCCCGCCTCTGCTCCTCCATGGAGGGAGCTTCTCTTCCTCCCTTATCTAGAACACCACAGCACAAGATTGTTGTACAGTAGACAATCACCTTGGGGAAGAGGACAGAGAGAGCTTATCATGCCAAGCACATGAAATCCATGAGGAAATATTATCTCAATTTCTGGATCCATTCTTGCTCACTAGAAACTTTTGTTTTGCTTTAACCCCTATCCCCCAGTTATTGAGAAGGTCTTTCTGTCCTTCTGGAGATAAGATTTTACATCTTTGAACTACTGGCCTTTCAGAAAAAGTTAATGTGGGATAGTCCCATGAACCAAAGAATGGTGGACAGAATGCCTGTGCTACTTGCCAGATGTGAGCATGTCTTCTCCAGCAGGTAGATGCTTCCTTAGATCTTGGAAAATAACCCCTAAAGAGAAACTTATCCTAGACTGAGAAGCTGAAAATTTTATTTCCTTGTTTTTATTTTATTTATTTATTTATTTTAAAATTTGAGTCTTTCTTTAGGCCTTTTATTTTCCAGAAGAATCTTCAAGATTTGTACTATTTCATCATGACGGACAGTTTAATTTCCAATGTTGATCTCAACAAGAGCTCCTAGGCTACCTTTGTAAGTCAAAAAGAACTTCATTGAGATGGTTAGTTGCACTAAATATAAGGCAATCCATTGAGACTCTATCCGTAGCAGCAACAAGAAAAACAAAATGTGTAGACCTCGAAATGCTGATTCCTTCATTAACTTATATGGAACCAAATTATTGATAAATCCTTGTTCACCCTGTCAAGGTGTGTGTGTGTGTGTGTGTGTGTGTGTGTGTGTGTGTGTGTGTGTGTGTGTTTTCTGTTCCTCTTCCTTCTGGTTATTAAAGGACAAGGTTGACGTAGAGGTTTCTAATGGTTTCTTTACGTAGCACTTATGTTCAAATTCTGGTTGCAGACTTGATATATTCAGGAACCTTTCTAAGCACATAAATGACTCCCCTGCCTGCATATCACCCCTTTGTATAATCTAGATCTTTTTTCCTCTGAAGGTTCTGGCTACATCTGGTATTTCCTGACCCTGGATTTCTGTGGGTCTCCTTTAACTGCCCTGGAACCTAGACACCATTGCTTTGTGCATACATCTTGATTTTGTTTTCATTTCACTGGCAGGGATGATGAAAGAACTCAGTCATGAGTGTTGAAATATGCATTTTAGAGTTGACTACATGAAGGAGAGAAGAGGCTGGATCCACCAGCAAAGTCATGGTATGCTTGACAGCATGCAGTCTCCTTCTTTTGTTGGCTAGCTTGCACGTGGTTGCACCCTTGGGACGGCCCTTCAGCAATTGAATGCATGTCAGGATCTGGGTGGCATTTTTCCATTCACTTGCATTTTGTTCCTATCCTCAATTTCACGCTCTTATTCCCACTGACAAAGCTTTCTCTTAAATTATTATCATTCCATTTCTCAGAACAGTAAATCCGCACATTACAGAACCAATTCTGCCATCTTTTCTCATTGTACACGTGCAGAAGCAATAGGCTCTGTGACAGTCAGAGAGGTGTTGTTCGGAAAATGCCTCATCTCCTGGGCTGCCTGTGCCAAAGTACTCCCCCGCAGCCAGTCCCGAGGTTCAAAATCGTCACTGAGCTTTTGTTCTCTTTGCCTTTTCCTAAAAATGTAGACAAATATACCTTTCTTTCCTTTGCTGAATGGAGAGTGGGAGGAAGAGGATGTTTGTAAAGAGAGACTTAACAAAGGTTGGAAATAGCAATGCTTTCTGTAGATTAATGCTTATGATGTAGATTAATTCTTATGATGGATGAACACCCCCATACTGGGTGATCATGCTGGGTATATGCGTGCAAGTATGTGAGTGTGTGTGTATGCATATGTGTGCATTGTATATGTATGTGTTCATATGCTTACATGAACATGGCAGATACCCATGCATGTGTGCATATGTGTGTGCTTTTGCGTGGAGGCCAGAAGTCGGTTCTCCACATCACATGTGTTCGTCAGTCACTCCCCATATTATCTTTTGAGTCAGCCACTCATCGGACCTGGTGCTCCCTCATTTTCCCAGATTGGCCAACCAGTGAGCTAAGGGAACCTCCTGTCTCTGCATCCCCAGCACGTGAGTTATAGAAGAGTATCGCAATGCCTGTCTGGACTCCTGTGTGGGTGCTAGGAATCTGTTTCCTCTTTTAAGAATGAAGTTTCTTTTTTCTTTTTTTTTTAATTTAATTTAATTTTATTTTTTTAATTTACATTCCAAATCACTTCCCCTTTCCCGTTTCCTCCCTCCCCGAAAGTCCCATAAGCCCCCTTCCCTCCCTCTTTTCTCCGTTCAACCCCCTCTCATTACTCTGTCCTGGCGTTCCCCTACATCCAGTCTTTCCAGGACCAGGGGTCTCTCCTTCCATCTTTTTAGAAATCTATTGATATGCTGATTGTGTCTAGGGTATTCTGAGATTCTGGGTCAATATCCCCTTATCAGTGACTTCATACCATGTGTGATCTTTTGTGATTGGGTTACCTCACTAAGGATGATATTTTCAAGTTCTGACCATTTGCCTAGGAATTTCGTGAATTCATTGTTTTTAATTGCAGAGTAGTATTCCATTGTGTAAATATACCACATCTTCTGAATCCATTCCTCCGTTGAGGGACATCTGGGTTCTTTCCAGCTTCTGGCTATTATAAATAAGGCTGCTATGAATATAGTGGAGCATGTGTCCTTATTGCATGCAGGTAAAGTCTCTGGGTATATGCCCAGGAGTGGTATAGCCGGATCCTCCGGAAGTGTCATGCCCAGTTTTCTGAGGAGCCGCCAGACTGCTTTCCAGAGTGGTTGTACCAGCCTGCAATTCCACCAGCAGTGGAGGAGTGTTCCTCTTTCTCCACATCCTCGCCAACAACTGCTGTCTCCTGTGTTTTTGATCTTAGCCATCCTGACTGGTGTGAGATGGAATCTCAGGGTTGTTTTGATTTGCATTTCCCTAATGACTAAGGATGATGAACATCTCTTTAGGTGCTTCTCAGCCATTAGATATTCTTCAGGTGAGAACTCTTTGTGTAGCTCTGTACCCCATTTTTTAATAGGGTTACTTGCCTCTCTGGAGTTTAACTTCTTGAGTTCTTTGTATATCTTGGATATTAGCCCTCTGTCGGATGTAAGGTTGGTAAAGATCATTTCCCAGTTAGTTGGTTGCCGCTTTGTCTTTTTGACGGTATCTTTTGCCTTGCAAAAACTTTGTAATTTAATGAGGTCCCATTTGTCTATTCTTGATCTTAGAGTATAAGCTATTGGAGTTCTGTTCAGGAAATTCTCCCCTGTGCCCATATGTTCAAGGTTCTTCCCTAGTTTCCCTTCTATTAGTTTCAGTGTGTCTGGTTTTATGTGGAGATCTTTGATCCACTTAGAATTGAGCTTAGTGCAAGGAGATAAGGATGGGTCAATTTGCATTCTTCTGCATGTTGACCTCCAGCTGAGCCAGCACCATTTGTTGAAAAGGCTATCTTTTTTCCACTGGATGGTTTTAGCTCCTTTGTCAAAGATCAAGTGACCATAGGAGTGTGGATTCATTTCTGGGTCTTCAATTCTGTTCCATTGATCTACATGTCTGTTACTGTACCAATACCATGCAGTTTTTAACACTATTGCTCTGTAGTACAGCTTGAGGTCCGGGATACTGATTCCCCCAGAGGTTCTTTTACTCTTGAGAATAGTTTTAGCTATTCTGGGTTTTCTGTTATTCCAGATGAATTTTTGAATTGCTCTTTCTAACTCTATGAAGAATTGAGTTGGGATTTTGATGGGGATTGCATTGAATCTGTGTATTACTTTTGGTAAGATGCTCATTTTTACTATATTAATCCTGCCAATCCATGAGCATGGCAGATTTTTCCATCTTCTGAGGTCTTCTTCAATTTCTTTCTTCAGAGACTTGAAGTTCTTGTCATACAGATCTTTCACTTGTTTGGTTAGCGTCACGCCAAGATACTTAATATGGTTTGTGGCTATCGTAAAGGGTATTATTTCTCTTACTTCTTTCTCAGCCTGCTTATCCTTTGAGTATAGGAAGGCTTCTGACTTGCTTGAGTTGATTTTATATCCGGCCACTTTGCTGAAGTCGTTTATCAGCTGTAGGAGTTCTCTGGTGGAGTTCTTTGGGTTGCTTATGTATACTATCATATCGTCTGCAAATAGTGATAGTTTGACTTCTTCCTTTCCAATTTGTATCCCTTTGACCTCTTTTTCTTGTCTAATTGCTCTAGCTAGAACTTCAAGTACTATATTGAAAAGATATGGAGAGAGAGGGCAGCCTTGTCTAGTCCCTGATTTTAGTGGGATTGCTTCAAGTTTCTCTCCGTTTAGATTGATGCTGGCTACTGGTTTGCTGTAAATTGCTTTTACTATGTTTAGATATGGGCCTTGAATTCCTGATCTTTCCAAGACCTTTAGCATGAAAGGATGCTGAATTTTGTCAAATGCTTTCTCAGCATCTAATGAGATGACCATGTGGTTTTTTTCTTTGAGATTATTTATGTAGTGGATTACATTGATGGATTTCCTTATATTGAACCATCCCTGCATCCCTGGGATGAAGCCTACTTGATCGTGGTGAATGATCGTTTTGATGTGTTCTTGGATTCGGTTGGCAAGAATTTTATTGAGTATTTTTGCATCGATATTCATAAGAGAGATTGGCCTGAGATTCTCTTTCTTTGTCGGATCTTTGTGTGCTTTTGGTATTAGTGTAATTGTGACTTCATAGAACGAGTTGGGTAGTGTTCCTTCTGTTTCTATTTTGTGGAACAGTTTGAAGAGTATTGGTGTTAGGTCTTCTTTGAAGGTCTGATAGAATTCTGCACTAAAACCATCTGGACCTGTGCTTTTTTTGGTTGGAAGACTTCCAATGACAACTTCTATTTCTTCAGGGGTTATAGGACGGTTTAGATGGTCTATTTGATCCTGATTTAATTTTGGTACTTGGTATCTGTCAAGGAAATTGTCCATTTCCTCAAGATTTTCTAGTTGTGTTGAATACAGGTTTTTGTAGTAGGATGAAGTTTCTAAAGCTGAAGTATATTAAATCTGGTGATATCCTTACACAAAGGCTAAAATGGTTCACACTGAAGAAAACTTATGATTCCCCATCCTGCCTGTTCTGAACCAGGAATCTTCTTGTTTTAAGTAACAGGAAACTTGATCTAAAGAGGGAGGGAAGGGGGCTTATGGAACTTTCAGGGAGGGAGGAAACGGGAAAGGGGAATGATTTTGAATGTAAATAAAAAAAACTTAGAAAATAAAATTAAAAAAAATTTAAAGATTAAGCAAAGCTAAAAATATAACTGAAGTTTAAAAGCTAAAAAAAAAAGACTCAGAATCAAATCTATTTACCAGCTCACATATATGAAAGGTTCAGAAAGGTTCTGCGGCAGGAATGGCTGCATCCAGGTGCTGCAGGAGTCTTTCCCCTCCTGAACCTATTTTTGTTCAGTTTTGTCTTAAAAGAGGGGGGCATTTCTTCCCTGATGAGAAAAGTCAGAAGCTTGTTTCTCAACTCATGGCTGAGTTTTTAATCTTTCAATGTAGTTTTCCCTTTTTCTTGGAAATTTCCAGGCCAATAAATTGAGAACAGAAACGCGTTTCTCTGTTCCGGGGCCTAGTAGAAGCTAAGTGAGAAAAGCTCTCAGTGCAGAGGAGGCTAGGAGCCGCGCAGGCTCATCACTCACGCTGCTCACCCATCTGTTCCGTTTGGTGCTACTTGCATCCACTGCTAATGTGAGTGTCAAACGCCCTCAGCATAAGGCACGAAACAATATTCCCCTGCTTTTACAGAGTCTGATTTGAGTTCTTTAATTAGAAATATCATCAAATCAGTATGTGCAAATCAAAGGTCACATAGGCCCTGGAGCTTTAAAATCAACTCGTAGGATGGAGCCTGGGACTATTCAAATAGCACGGCGGGCTCAGAGAGGGGATCCTGAGCACGCAGGACATTCGTCACACTCAATCTCAGTCTGTGAAAAGACTTCTGGCTGAGTAGGAGGTACACTGATTTGCAAGTCATGTCCCCACAGTGACACACGTCTGCAGTAAGTGGCTGATATCCTCAGCTGATGTCATATGCCCCAATGGGACAGGAGGGATTACCCCTTCCCATGTGACAGGTAAGTCACATTTAACATTGAGAAGGAGAGGTAATGAACACAGCATTCCTTACCCTCCAAATGATTAACTGGAACGTTGGTTCTAACCATGCATCATTCTGCTCCCCTAAAACAGTGGTCAGAAAAGGGGGAGATGGTGTCCTCTCATGTCTGTGTCTAGTGAGTCCTTCACATGGCCTTGGGAGCTTGACTTGACTGAGATGGCTAGGGAATGAGGACAGACAGACAGACAGACAGACAGACAGACACGCTGGGACTGTGTGGACTGGGGTCTTTGTTGGAGAAACTGTGGAACTCCAGGAAGCTCAGTATGCTTATCACATGGACTTGAATAAGGCGGTGGGTACCAGTTGTCAATAGTGTAGAGACCAATGCCTCTTGGAAGGTACTTAATTCCTCTTGCTGGTGAAATTGACTTGGGTGGCTTCCTTTTGACTCTGATTTACAAACTTTCTTTTTCTATCTTGATGGTTTAATATAGGATTAACAGAAAGGCATCTGGATGCAGAGTATCCATCCAGTTAACCATGAGTTCTCTGGCCTCGTCTTTTCCATCACAGTTGCTGGGATTGGTCTGTTCAGGGGTGTAAGAAGTTTTAAAAATGCCTCTAATGAAAGTGTGATCTTAAGCAATAAATAAAACTGGGTTTGGGATAAAACTCTCATTTGGTAGAGTGATTACATAGCATGCATGAGGCCCTGGTTCAGTCTCTAGCACTGCATAAACTAGACAGAGCTATAATTAGCACTTGGGAAGTGCATGCAGGAGGAACAGAAGTTCAAGGTCATCCTCAGGTATATAGTGATTTCAAGACCAGCCTGGACTATGTGAGAACTGTCTCAAGAAAAGAGAAGAGAAAAGAAGAGAAGAGAAGAGAAGAGAAGAGAAGAGAAGAGAAGAGAAGAGAAGAGAAGAGAAGAAAAACAACCACAAACCAAGGTTTTCTTTGAGTTCTCAAACAGAAAGGCAAAGGCTGGTCTGGAGCCTGGCAGTGAGTCAAGCTCCTGCTATTTAACACCCTCCGCTAAAGGGTGTCCTTTGAAGCAGTAACCTTTTAAAGTTAACAGCACTGTCCCCAAACAGCGTCCATTTTCTTAAAAAGTGTCACTTCTCATCTTTATTTAAATGGTACTACACTTTTAATGGTAAAAGACATGCCAGAGCAAAGACACACGAGCAGAGAATGAAGGAAGAATTAAAAATAAAGAGCAAGGCATTTTTCACTTGACTTATTTGTTCACTTTATATCCCAATCACAGCCTCCCCTCCTTTCTCCCCTCCCAGCCCCTCTCTCCCCTCCCCTCCCCCATTCATCTCTCCCCACCGACTTCTCCCCAGAAAAGGAGAGGACTCCCATGGATATCAGCCAGCCCAGGCATATCAAGCATATCAAGACTAGGGACATCCTCTTAAGCTGAGGCTAGACAAGGGGAAAGAGACCCACAGTCGGGCAATGGAGTCAGAAAGAGCCTCTACTTCCACTTCAGGTCACATGAACACCACAGGTGTCCAGAGGGCCAAGGTCCTTCCCACTCATGTTTCTGGTTGGCAGTTCAGTCTCCATGAGCCTCCACGGGCCCAGGTAGTTGACTCTGTAGGTTTCCTTGTGGTGTGCTTTTCCTTCAGCTCCCTTAATTCTTCCTTCCCCTCTTCCTTAGGATTCTCCAGGCTCTACTCAGTGTTGGCTGTGGGTCTCTGTGTCAGCTTCCAACAGTTGCTGGGCCAAGTCCCTCTGACATTTATGCTAGGCTCCAGTCTGCAAGTACAGTAGAATGTCATTAAGAATGTCAGGGGTGGCTTCCCTCTCATGGCGTGGGTCTCAAGCTGGGCAGGTCATTGGTGCCCTTTCTTCAAATTCTGTTCTACATTCCACCCCTGCATATCCTGTAGGCAGTACAAAATTGTGGGTCTAAGATTTTGTGGTTGGGTTGGTGTTCCAATCCTTCCATTGGAAATCTTGGCTGGTTATAGGAGATGGCCTGTTAGGCTCCATATCTCCATTTCTTAGGTAGAGTTACCCTAGAGATTTCTGGGACTTTTCATTGCCCTAGGTTTCTAGTCCTTCCCTGAGATGCTCTCCCAATCCAGTTGCCTCTCCCAATACTTTCCTGTTTCCATCCCCATCTCTCCTGCCTACCTACTCCCAACGTCTAATCTATTTCCCCGTCTCAGTGAGATTCAAGTGTGTCTCCTTGGACCCCTCTTGTCACTTAGCTTCTTTGGTTCTGCAGTTTGTAGTATGCTGATCTTGTATTTTATGACTCATATCCACTTATGAGTACGTACTATGTCTTTCTGGGTCTTATCTCACTCAGGATGATCTTTTCCAGTTTCACCCATTTGCCTGCAAAATTCATGATGTCTTTGTTTTTTAATAGCTGAGTAATATTCCATTTTGTAAATGAACCACATTTTCTGTATTCATTCTTTGATTGAGAGGCACCTAGGTTGTTTCTGGTTTCTGGCTATTATGAATAAAGCTGCTATGAACATACTTGAGTATGTTCATATGAACATATGTTTAAGTATGAGTATGAACATTATGAACATCCTTGTAGCATCCTGTTACTTCTTTTGGGTAGATGCCAAGCAGTGGTATAGATGGGTCTTGGGGTAAATTTGTTCTGAGGTAAATCAATTTTCTGAGAAACCACCAACGTGATTTCTAAAGCGGTTGTGCCAGTTCGCACTTCTGCCAGCAATGGAGAAGTGTTCCTCTTGCTCCACATCCTGCAAGCATGTGCTTGAGTTTTTGATCTTAGCCATTCTGATGTGTGTAATTGTTTTGATTTGCATTTCCCAGATGACTAAAGATGTTGAATATTTCTTTAAGGGTTTCTCTCCATTAGAGAGTCCTCTGTCGAGAATTCTCTGTTTATTAATGTCCTCTGTTTTTAAAGTGGGTTATTTGGTTTGTTGATGTCTAATTCCTAGATTTCTTTATATATTTTGGCTATCAGCCCTCTGTCAGATGTGGGGTTGGTGAAGATCTTTCCCATTTTGTAGGCTGTAGTTTTGTCCTTTTGACAGTGTCCCTTACCTTACAGAAGCTTTTCCATTTCATGAGGACCCATTTATTAATCGTTGATTTTAGTGCCTGAGCCGTTGGTGTTCTGTTCAGGAAGTTGTCTTCTATGCCAATAGATTAAATGCTATTTCCCATTTTTTTCTTCTATTAGATTTACTGTATCTTGTTTTATGTTAAGGTCTTTGATCCACTTGGAAGAGTTTTGTACTGGGTGAGAGATATGATCTATTTTCATTCTTCTACATGCAGAGATCCAGTTAAACCAGCACCATTTCTTGAAGATGCTTTCTTCCTTCCTTCCTTCCTTCCTTCCTTCCTTCCTTCCTTCCTTCCTGCCTGCCTGCCTGCCTGCCTGCCTGCCTGCCTGCCTGCCTGCCTCTCTCTCTCTCTCTCTCTCTCTCTCTCTCTCTCTCTCTCTCTCTCTCTCTCTCTCTTTCATTCTTTCTTTCTTTCTTTCTAGATTTGGCTTCTTTGTCAAAAATCAAGTGTACATAGGTCTGTGGCTTTAGCTCTGGTTCTTTGACTTGATTCCATTGATTACCTTGTATGTTTTTCTGCCAGTGCCATCCAAAGAGTTTTTATTACTATTGCTCTGTAATACAGCTTGAGATCAGGGGTGGTGATACCTCCAGAAGTTCTTTATTTCACAGGATTGTTTTAGCTATCCTGGGTTTTTTATTTTTTACATATGAAGTTGAGAAATTTCTTTCAAGGTTTGTAAAGAACTGTGTTTGTGTTTTGATGGGAATTCCATTGAATCTGTAAATTGCTTTGGTAGGGTGACCATATTTCTATGTTAATCCTACTGATCCGGGAGCATGGGAGATCTTTTATCTTCTGATATTTTCTTCGATTTCTTCCTTTAAAAAATTGAACTTTTTGCCATATAGGTCTTTCACTTGCTTGGTTATAGTCACACCAAAATATATTATATTATTTGTGACTATTGTGAAGGGTGTTGTTTCCCAAATTTCTTTCTCAGCCTATTTATTGTTTGTATATAGGAGGGATACTGATTTTTGTGTGTGTATTAATTTTGTATCCAGCCTCTTTGCTGAAGGTTTTTTTCTTCTTTTTTCTTTTAATCAGCTGTAAGAGTTCACTGGTAGAATTTTTGGGGTCACTCATGTATATTATCGCATCATCTGCAAATAGTGGTAATTCCTTTCCAATTTGTATCCCCTTGATCTCTTTTAGTTGTCTTATTGCTCTAGCTAAAATATTAAGTACTCTACTAAATAGATAGAGAGAGAGAGAGAGTAGACAGCCTTGTCTGGTGTCTAAATTCAGTGGAATTGCTCTAAGTTTCTCTCCATTTAATTTGATGTTGGTTATTAGTTTACTGTATATTGCCTTTATTGTATTTAGGTATATGTTTTGTATCCTTGATCTCTCCAAGACTTTTATCATGAAGGGGTGCTGGATTTTGTTAAAGGTCTTGGTGATCATGTCAGGAACAGAAGCCTGTTTCCTACCATGGGATTGAGAAAGCACCCTGATACTAAGGCAGTATTCCACATGTAGCATTCCTCCAGGGTGTCTGCCTGAAGAAATTAGAGAGATCCTGATCCTAGCTCTTTACTGCTGTTCCCTGGTGAATCAATAGGTTTTATTAAAACTGTGGTAACTGAGAACTCCCTATCGAGGTGTGACATTAGTTAGGAGGGTTTTTAAGCCAAATCTTTTGTTCTTTTTTCTACTCAAATACCATGCAGTATTGATTATCTACTTCTTCCCCTGTTTCTTGAGCCCCAGGCTGATGACTGGGTAACTACTAGCCATTAGCTATGTCTGGCATCAGAATGGAACTGATGATCTATCCTGTCTTAAGAAGGCTGCCAAAAATAGGTCAATCCAAGATTGAACCCTGTGAACAGGACCCCTGCAGGTGATTGGCTGTCTGCCTCTGCAGAGGATGAACAATGAGGTTGACATTTGGGATACTGGGAAGTGGAACTTTTACAATGTTCTTTTAAAAAATATTTCTTTTGGTTTTTTTTTTTGAGATTATAATTATACCATTTCCCTCTTCACTTTCCTCCTTCTAAACTTTATATGCTTGATACAATAATAGGACTATTTCTTTAATATCTTTAAGTGTGTGTGTCTGTCTCTCTGTATCTCTCTCTGTGTCTGTTTCTGTGTCTCTGTCTGTCTCTATCTCTGTCTCTGTCTCTTTCTCTCTCTGTGTGTGTGTGTGTGTGTGTGTGTGTGTCTGTGTGTCTGTGTGTGTATGCACATGCTATGTTTTGCATATGGAGGACAACTTGCAGTTGGTTCTTTCCTTCTACCACCTGGGTCCTAGGGGTCAAGTGCTGGCTGTCAGGCTTGGTGGTAAGTGTCATTATCCACCGAGTCACCTTGCTGGTCGGTAATAAAACTACTTACTCCTGAGGGCAATCTTATATCCTCTTGATCCAGAGAAAGGTAGACCAAAGGACACACACATCCTATTTTTTGATTTCCTGGAAGTTAAGACCCTGTCTTGGGGGAACATACTCTCTGGAGTACTTTACGAAGTCTTACCTTTTTGTTCAGGGAGGGACACTTACATAATAACTTTGTTGAGATATAAGCCCATCTCTTGGCTCAATGTTTCTGGTGTGGAAAGAACACTTGGAAGCCTTGTTTCAAAACCTTTAAACAGTATAGTAAATGCATGGCACTTGTAATGAGCAAACCCAGATTCCCTTTTCTGCCCAAGACCTGTGACTTCTTTCCTGCCTTTACCCCCTGCATCTTTGACCCTAAAAGTTGAGAGCATAAGAGGTTTTACTCCTCACACCTCAGCACACTGCTTCCCTGATGGGTGTCTTTCTCTAATGCTCCTTCAATTTTATCTTTATCCACTGGAGTTAGCACTTTTCTCTCTAATATCTGTTTAGAACAAAGAGTGTTTTTCTATTGAGTTAAGATATATTTCGGTCTATTCTGGTTTTCATATAAAATAACAAAGACCGGGTGGCTTAGGCACCATAAATTAGGTTTTCAAAATTACAGAGGATGGGAATATTAAGAACTAAGGTACCAGTGCTTTTGGTAAACAACAGAAAGAATGGTTTCTGGTCTATTACAGGGTATCTTGTGCCTGAGTGCTCCCAGAAAGAGAAACAGACTTGAACTATTCATGGGAACAGTTACAAACTTAACTTGCAAAGAGGATAGTAAAGATAGCAATGAGAGGGTGAGGGGCGCCACGGAGAGTGCCCTCTGCCATCTTTGCTCCAGTGACTGGGAAGTTGGGACAGCCAGGTTCTGAGACAGACAGGCTTAATATCGCTTGGGTCTCGGGCGGCTTGTGTGTGTGCGGCTCCCAAGTGCTGGGCTGATCTGCAGTAACCAGCGCACCAGCTCTGCTGTGGGACTTCTGCCTGGCAGAGGGACCCCGCACTGGGCGGGAGCCTACCAGCTTTCCTTCCGCGACCTCTGTTCCCGCAGACTGCGCTGAAGCAACAGGTACCCACGCTCTATCCCCAATATAACATCACTTGGGACACGGCCTGTTGGGGCTTCCGTCTGCGCCTGAGAACGGGTCAGCGCTGTGGTCGTCTGGGTGCCAGATCGGCAGGCCATCGCGTCTGCAGGGTGAGCGGCGCCACGGAGAGTGTGCAGATTGCACTCCGCCATCTTTGCTCCAGTGACTGGGAAGTTGGGACAGCCAGGTTCTGAGACAGACAGGCATAATATCGCTTGGGTCTCGGGCGGCTTGTGTGTATGCGGCTCCCAAGTGCTGGGCTGATCTGCAGTAACCAGCGTGCCAGCTCTGCTGTGGGACTTCTGCCTGGCAGAGGGACGCCCCCTCCCCCCCCCCCCGGAGAGATCACACACCCCTGCACAGGGCAGGAGCCTACCAGCCTCCCTTTGGCGACCTCTGCTCCAGGAATCCACTAGGCTGAGCCTTTGGATGTGCAAGGCCTCCCCAATATAAGATCACTTGGGGCAAGGCACATTAGGGCTCCAAAGTCACTCAGGAGCAGGCAGGCCCCAGAAATCGGTGCCAGGGGAATCCTGGTAATCCAGGGGGGGCAGAAATAGCTTTGCAGGCTCACAGGAGGTCCAACCAACAGCCAGTGGCAGCAGGACCAACTAACACCAGAGGTATCCAGATGGCAAAAGGCAAATGTAGGAATGTTACTAACAGAAATCAAAGTAATGTGGGACCATCCGAACCCAACTCTCCAACAGCAGCAAGTCCTGGATACTCCACCACACCCGAAAGACAAGATCTGGATTTAAAATCACTTCTCATGATCCTATTAGAGGATCACAAGAAGGACACAAATAAATCTCATAAAGAGTTACAGGAGACCATGAATCAACGGTTAGAAGCCCTTACAAAGGAAACACAAAAATCGCTTAGAGAAATGCGGGAGAACATGGATCAAAAGATGGAGGCGCACAAGGAGACAACACAAAAATTGCTTAACGAGATGAATCAACGGGTAGATGCACTCACAAAGGAATCACAAAATTTGCGTAAAGAAATGCAGAAGAATATGGGTCAACAGATGGATGCCCATAAGGAGGCAACACAAAAATTGCTTAAAGAAATGAATCAACGGTTAGATGCCCTTACAAAGGAAACACGAGAACTGCTTAAAGAAATGCAGGAGACAATGGATCAACAGATGGAATCCCATGAGGAGGAAACACAAAAATCGCTCAGAGAAATGCAGGAGAACGTGGGTCATCAGGAAGAAATCCTGAAAGAGGTAATGCAAAAATACCTTAAAGAAATACAGGAAAATACAAACAAACAAGTGAAGGATCTCAGCAAATCCATCCAGGAACTAAAAAAGGAAGTAGAAACAACTAAGAAATCACAAAGGGAGACAACTTTGGAGATAGAAAACCTTGGGAAGAAATCAGGAGTCATAGATGCAAACATCAACAATAGAATACAAGAGATGGAAGAAAGAATCTCAGGTGCTGAAGATTCCATAGAAAGCATCGACTCAACAGTCAAAGAAAATGCAAAATGCAAAAAACATGTAACCCAAAACATCCAGGAAATCCAGGACACAATGAGAAGACCAAACCTAAGGATTATAGGTATAGATGAGAGTGAAGATTTGCAACTTAAAGGGCCAGTAAACATCTTCAACAAAATTATGGAGGAAAACATCCCTAACTTAAAGAGAGAGATGCCGATGAACGTACAAGAAGCCTACAGAACTCCAAACAGACTGGACCAGAACAGAAATACCTCCCGTCACATAATAATCAAAACACTGAATGTTCTAAACAAAGAAAGAATACTAAAAGCAGTAAGAGAAAAGGGCCAAGTAACATACAAAGGAAGACCTATCCGAATCACATCAGACTTCTCACCAGAGACGATGAAAGCCAGAAGATCCTGGGCAGATCTCATGCAGACACTAAGACAGCACAAATGCCAGCCTAGACTACTATACCCAGCAAAACTCTCAATCACCATAGATGGAGAGACCAAGATATTCCATGATAAAACCAAATTTTCACAATATCTTTCCACAAATCCAGCCCTGCAACGGATAATAGGTGGAAACCTCCAATACAGGGAGAGAAACAACACCCAGGAAAAAATGAGATAATAACCTTCTTGAATCAAACCCAAAAGTAGATAACCACTCAAATATAAAGATAGCGTCAAGAATGGCAGATGGCAATAATCACTATGCCTTAATCCCTCTTAATATCAATGGTCTCAATTCCCCAATTAAAAGACATAGACTAGCATACTGGATACATAAACAGGACCCAGCATTTTGCTGCATGCAGGAAACGCACCTCAGTGTCAAAGACAAACACTACCTCAGAGTAAAAGGCTGGAAAACAATTTTACAAGCAAATGGCCCCAAGAAACGAGGTGGAGTAGCCATCCTAATATCAGATAAAATTGATTTTCAACCTAAAGTCATCAAAAAAGACACAGAAGGACACTACATACTGATCAAGGGAAAAATCCACCATCAAGAACTCTCAATTCTGAATATCTATGCTCCAAATGCAAGGGCACCCTCATTCGTAAAAGAAACTTTACTAAAACTCAAAGCACACATCGCACCGCACACAATAATAGTGGGTGACTTCAACACCCCGCTCTCTGAAATGGATCGTTCAGGAAAGCAGAAACTAAACAGGGACACAGTGAATCTAATTGAAGCCTTGGACCAACTGGAACTAACAGATATATATAGAACATTTCATCCTAGAGCTAAAGAATACACCTTCTTCTCAGCTCCTCATGGTACCTTCTCCAAAACTGACCATATAATTGGTCACAAATCAGACCTCAACAGATATAAGAAGATAGAAATAATCCCATGCCTCCTATCAGATCACTAAGGAATAAGGGTGGTCTTCAATGGCAACAAAAACAAAAGAAAACCCACGTACACATGGAGGCTGAACAATGCTCTACTCAATGATAACTTGGTCAAGGTGGAAATAAAGAAAGAAATCAAGGACTTTTTGAAAGTTAATGAAAATGAAGGCACAACATACCCTAATTTATGGGACACAATGAAAGCAGTGCTAAGAGGAAAATTCATAGCCCTGAGTGCCGCCAAAAAGAAACGGGAGACAGCATACACTAACAGCTTAATGGCACACCTGAAAGCCCTGGAACAAAAAGAAGCAAATACACCAAAGAGGAGTAGAAGGCAGGAAATCATCAAACTCAGGGCTGAAATCAATCAAGTAGAAACAAATAAAACCATACAAAGAATCAACAAAACGAGGAGTTGGTTCTTTGAGAAAATCAACAAGATAGATAAGCCCTTAGCCAGACTAACCAGAGGGCACAGAGATAGTATCCAAATTAATAAAATCAGAAACGAAAAGGGAGAGATAACAACAGAAACTGAAGAAATTCAAAAAATCATCAGATCCTACTACAAAAACCTGTATTCAACACAACTAGAAAATCTTGAGGAAATGGACAATTTCCTTGACAGATACCAAGTACCAAAATTAAGTCAGGATCAAATAGACCATCTAAACCGTCCTATAACCCCTGAAGAAATAGAAGTTGTCATTGGAAGTCTTCCAACCAAAAAAAGCACAGGTCCAGATGGTTTTAGTGCAGAATTCTATCAGACCTTCAAAGAAGACCTAACACCAATACTCTTCAAACTGTTCCACAAAATAGAAACAGAAGGAACACTACCCAACTCGTTCCATGAAGCCACAATTACACTAATACCAAAAGCACACAAAGATCCGACAAAGAAAGAGAATCTCAGGCCAATCTCTCTTATGAATATCGATGCAAAAATACTTAATAAAATTCTTGCCAACCGAATCCAAGAACACATCAAAACGATCATTCACCACGATCAAGTAGGCTTCATCCCAGGGATGCAGGGATGGTTCAATATAAGGAAATCCATCAATGTAATCCACTACATAAACAATCTCAAAGAAAAAAAACCACATGGTCATCTCATTAGATGCTGAGAAAGCATTTGACAAAATTCAGCATCCTTTCATGCTAAAGGTCTTGGAAAGATCAGGAATTCAAGGCCCATATCTAAACATAGTAAAAGCAATTTACAGCAAACCGGTAGCCAGCATCAATCTAAATGGAGAGAAACTTGAAGCAATCCCACTTAAATCAGGGACTAGACAAGGCTGCCCTCTCTCTCCATATCTTTTCAATATAGTACTTGAAGTTCTAGCTAGAGCAATTAGACAAGAAAAAGAGGTCAAAGGGATACAAATTGGAAAGGAAGAAGTCAAACTATCACTATTTGCAGACGATATGATAGTATACTTAAGCGACCCAAAGAACTCCACCAGAGAACTCCTACAGCTGATAAACGACTTCAGCAAAGTGGCCGGATATAAAATCAACTCAAGCAAGTCAGAAGCCTTCCTATACTCAAAGGATAAGCAGGCTGAGAAAGAAGTAAGAGAAATAATACCCTTCACGATAGCCACAAACCATATTAAGTATCTTGGCGTGACTCTAACCAAACAAGTGAAAGATCTGTATGACAAGAACTTCAAGTCTCTGAAGAGAGAAATTGAAGAAGACCTCAGAAGATGGAAAAATCTGCCATGCTCATGGATTGGCAGGATTAATATAGTAAAAATGAGCATCTTACCAAAAGTAATACACAGATTCAATGCAATCCCCATCAAAATCCCAACTCAATTCTTCATAGAGTTAGAAAGAGCAATTCAAAAATTCATCTGGAATAACAGAAAACCCAGAATAGCTAAAACTATTCTCAAGAGTAAAAGAAACTCTGGGGGAATCAGTATCCCGGACCTCAAGCTGTACTACAGAGCAATAGTGTTAAAAACCGCATGGTATTGGTACAGTGACAGACATGTAGATCAATGGAACAGAATTGAAGACCCAGAAATGAATCCACACTCCTATGGTCACTTGATCTTTGACAAAGGAGCTAAAACCATCCAGTGGAAAAAAGATAGCTTTTTCAACAAATGGTGCTGGCTCAGCTGGAGGTCAACATGCAGAAGAATGCAAATTGACCCATTCTTATCTCCTTGCACTAAGCTCAATTCTAAGTGGATCAAAGATCTCCACATAAAACCAGACACACTGAAACTAATAGAAGGGAAACTAGGGAAGAACCTTGAACATATGGGCACAGGGGAGAATTTCCTGAACAGAACTCCAATAGCTTATGCTCTAAGATCAAGAATAGACAAATGGGACCTCATTAAATTACAAAGTTTTTGCAAGGCAAAAGACACTGTGAAAAAGACAAAGCGGCAACCAACTAACTGGGAAATGATCTTTACCAACCTTACATCCGACAGAGGGCTAATATCCAATATATACAAAGAACTCAAGAAGTTAAACTCCAGAGAGGCAAGTAACCCTATTAAAAATGGGGTACAGAGCTAAACAAAGTGTTCTCACCTGAAGAATATCTAATGGCTGAGAAGCACCTAAAGAGATGTTCATCATCCTTAGTCATTAGGGAAATGCAAATCAAAACAACCCTGAGATTCCATCTCACACCAGTCAGGATGGCTAAGATCAAAAACTCAGGAGACAGCAGTTGTTGGCGAGGATGTGGAGAAAGAGGAACACTCCTCCACTGCTGGTGGAATTGCAAGCTGGTACAACCACTCTGGAAAGCAGTCTGGCGGTTCCTCAGAAAACTGGGCATGACACTCCCAGAGGATCCGGCTATACCACTCCTGGGCATATACCCAGAGGCTTTACCTGCATGCAATAAGGACACATGCTCCACTATGTTCATAGCAGCCTTATTTATAATAGCCAGAAGCTGGAAAGAACCCAGATGTCCCTCAACGGAGGAATGGATTCAGAAGATGTGGTATATCTACACAATGGAATACTACTCTGCAATTAAAAACAATGAATTCACGAAATTCCTAGGCAAATGGTCAGATCTTGAAAATATCATCCTTAGTGAGGTAACCCAATCACAAAAGAACACAGATGGTATGCAGTCACTGATAAGGGGATATTGACCCAGAATCTTGGAATACCCTAGACACAATCCGCATATCAATAGATTTCTAAGAAGATGGAAGGAGAGACCCCTGGTCCTGGAAAGACTGGATGTAGGGGAACGCCAGGACAGAGTAACGAGAGGGGGTTGAATGGAGAAAAGAGGGAGGGAAGGGGGCTTATGGGACTTTCGGGGAGGGAGGAAACGGGAAAGGGGAAATGATTTGGAATGTAAATTAAAAAAAAATAAAATAAATAATTAAAAAAAACAGATAGCAATGAAATAGAATTCTTTGTTTGAATATCTTTAATAGAATTTGAAATAGCTTTGTCTACATATTTGTACTGGATAGTCTTTGTCAACGAGACAAACTAGAGTCATCTGGGAAGAAGGAAGCTCAACTAATGAATTGCCTCCATCATTCTTGTCTATGGGCCTATCAGAGGGGCATTTTCTTAGTTGACAATTAATGTGGGAGGGCCCAGTCCACTGATGGTGGTGCCACCCTGGCCAGGTGGTCCTGAGTTGGAAATTGAAAGAGCCTGAGCAAGCCATGAGGACCCAGCCCGTAAGCATCACACCTCTATTCTCTCACCTTCAGTGCCTGCCTCCAGGTCCTACCTTGGTTTTCTGAGATAACAGACTGTAGCCCTTTCCTCTACCAAGATGGCTTTGGCAGCATTACAGTAGAAAGCAAACAGGGATTCTAATGGCCAATATTAAATCTATGAAAGCTGTTAAATTCTCACATGCCTAATTGCCATGAAAGTGTTATTATAATTAAGTTTATAAACATAGCTCCCAGCTAGACTTTCCTCCCATCCCTTTGCAGCCTTTCCTGTCCGCTCCCTTCAGGTGACCCTTGATTTACTTTCTACTTTTGTAAATTAATTTGCATTTTCTAGAATTTTAGGTATCTATATAGACATAGTTAAACCACAGGTGCTTTCCCTCCCTTCTTCCTCACTCAGAGTACTTCGAGATTTTTTTCCATGTTGAGACATTACCTCCTTTTAATTGCCTCCTTTTAGATATAAGACCTTATTTACCTATTGATGGAAATGGGAGTTTTTCAGTTTGGGCAAATACAAATAAAGCTGCCATGAGTCTTCATTTAATGGCATTTGGGTGGATATATGTTTTCATTTCCCTCCATGGTAAAAAGCTGGGAGCGGAATAACTGGATTGTAAAGTAAATTGATGTCTAGGTTTTAAGAAACTGCCAGGCTGTTCCCCAAAGCGATTGCACCATTTCACATTCCCACCAGCAATATATGAGTGTTTTGGTTTCTCTGGTCCCTAAACATTAGAGTAGGGGGTGGTTTTCTCTGACTCAGATGCTGGGATACTAGGCCTCATGGTTGATCATCACAATTATTAGACACATCGGGAAATTATAGCTTTGTG
Source organism: Tokudaia tokunoshimensis (assembly GCA_036184795.1). Classification (NCBI taxonomy): domain Eukaryota; kingdom Metazoa; phylum Chordata; class Mammalia; order Rodentia; family Muridae; genus Tokudaia; species Tokudaia tokunoshimensis. The sequence goes on along the minus strand of BTHU01000001.1, from coordinate 173,345,596 downwards.
TGTTGTGTGTGTCTGTGTGTCTGTGTATGTGTATGTGTGTCTGTGTGTATGTGTCTGTGTGTGTATATGTGTCTGTGTCTGTGTGTGTATGTGTCTGTGTGTGTATGTGTCTGTGTGTGTCTGTGTGTGTATGTGTGTCTGTGTCTGTGTGTGTGTCTGTGTCTGTGTGTGTCTGTGTGTGTGTCTGTGTCTGTGTGTGTGTATGTGTCTGTGTGTGTATATGTGTGTGTGTCTGTGTGTGTATGTGTCTGTGTGTGTGTCTGTGTGTATGTCTGTATGTGTGTCTGTGTGTGTGTCTGTGTGTGTGTGTCTGTGTCTGTGTGTGTGTGTCTGTGTGTATGTCTGTATGTGTGTGTGTCTGTGTGTGTATGTTTGTATGTGTGTATGTGTCTGTATGTGTGTCTGTGTGTGTGTCTATGTGTGTGTGTATGTCTGTATGTGTGTGTGTGTGTATGTGTGTGTGTGTGTGTGTGTTTCCAGGTTTCCAGATAGACGAGATCCCCCAGATTGTGGGTAGGGCCATCATATAGGACTCAGTAACAGGAAGAGGCAGTGGGCTCTGACGTTCACACTCTCTACTTCCTGGCCCACCTGTGACTTGAGCTGCTGTGTCACCTCATGCCCTCCCTACCAGAACACACTGTCTGTCACCTGTGAGACTAGGAGCCACAATAGTGACCATTTCCTCACGTTGCTTCTGGTAAGGCTTTCATCACAGAGGCAGAAAACTATCTATAGCCTAAGGCATTTCGTTGAGTTATAGACTTACATTTTCTTTCCATTCTCTCTCTCTCTCTCTCTCTCTCTCTCTCTCTCTCTCTCTCTCTCTCTCTCTCTCTCTCTCTCTCTCTCTCCTGCCCTCCTTCCCCCCTTTCTCTCTCTCTCCTGCCCTCCCTCCCTCCCTTTCTTTCTCTGTCTCTCTCCTTCTTCCTCCCACCCTTCTTTCTCTCAGTTTGTGTAGGATGGTGGATTTATGACTGCATGTGGGTGTGTACATACATGCCTTAGCTCATATGTGGAGATTAGAGGATTAACCTTAGCTGTTGGTCATTGCTTTACAATTTGGTGGCAGTAGTGTTTGCTACTGTGAAGTGTTTGTTAGGCTAGCTGGCCTACAGATTCCCAGGAAATTCTCTTTTCTGCCACCCATTTCTGAACAGTGGGATTACTGATGCATGGTGCTGTGCCAACTTCACATAGGTTTTAGGAGTTCATACTCGGGTCCTCACACTTGTAAAGAAGGGCTTTGCATAGATTGTAGGTGTTCACACCTGGGTCCTCACACAGGTTAGGGGAGCACTTTGCCCAAGGAGTCACCATCCCAGCCCTGTTGTCATTCTTCTGATGTTATGTTTTCAGTTTCGTTTTGTTTTGATATGGGGTCTTAAAATGTAGCTCAGGTTGTCCTGGAACTCTCTATCTTGCCAAGGCTAGCCTCAAACTTGTGATCCTCATGATTCAATGTCTTTCATGTTTGGATTATAAATGTGAACCACCATACTCTGCTTTTTAACTGTGTCTTTTGAAGAACAAACATTTAAGCTTTATTGAAGACCAATCCATCAATTTTATGTTTCTTTTTCATGTAGCTAAAACTTTCTTCTTAATCCAAATTCACTAAGCCTGTCTCTTCTGTGTTCTTCTAGTAATGTTTATAGTTTTCATCTAAAGTTTACAGCTTTAGGTGCTACAATTAGTTTGAGTCAAAGTTATGTATGGTATAGATCCCTGATTCTTTTAGTGTCATTTATCACAAAGTTGCCCATTAGTGTGTGGCGCTGTTTTTAAATTCTACTCTGCTCCATTGATGTATTGGTTCATCTATACGCTAACACCACGCTGTCTGGATTACTACAGCTATCTAATAAGACAGAAACAAGATAGAGTTAGCTCTCTGCTACATTTCTCTTCAAAGTCATTTTAATAATTACTTCTTATAATAACTAGAATCCAGCTAAATGCTTGAGCAAACCTCTGTGAGTCTCTGAGCCATTCTCTTTAGGAAGCCTTCCAAAGGACTCAGACTCTGTCATTGAACCTCCAACTGTTTGGTGAGACTCCCTTAAGTGAACCAACCAGCCCCTACTGGGTTTCCTCTCAGCATAGTAACCTAAAACTCTGGAAGGCAGGGTGCTAGGTCAAGTCTAAGACATAACCCTTCCTGCCCCTTATAATCGTAATTATAACTGCTCTGTGTTGCCTGATGCCCAGTGTCTTACTCAGATGCTGTGTCAGGGTTTGGGTTATTTCAAAATGAAAGGCAAAGTTATTATCTAAGAAGCAAAGACCACAGATATGGTTACTGGAGGAAATATCAGAGAACTCAGAGTTTTGGTTTCTGTTTGTTTTTTGTTTTAGATGACTTTTACTATGTAGATGTGGCTGGCTAGTTAGTCTCTATGCAGGCCAGCCTTGTTTCACACTTGTGGTCATCTTCCTGCTTCTGTCTCCCAAGCCCTGCTATTACAGCTGTGTGCCACCATGCCCCATGCCCAGCCATTCTTGAGTTTTGTATGCCTGCTTTATTCATTTGTGATATCATCTACCCTGAAATTTTAAGATAATGTTAAAAGATCTGGCTGGGCAGTGACTCAGCCAAAATGGGCAAAACCCAGAATCACAGTGTCTGCTCACTTGTAAGTGTGTGAGGAGATTTGACAGGGCAGGCAGAGCAGAATGAGAGTTGTTAAGGACACTATTGGCTGAGCTCTGTTCCTCTGCCACACAGGAAGGGGGTCATTGTGTCTGTTTTGTTTGTGAAACAGAAGTGAAATGTTTGTGATGGGCAGGATGAAGAGAAATGGGGTGCAGAAGAGAGGTGTTAAACACAGGGTTGGAGAGCAGCAGGCAGTGAAGACTCAAGACTCTTGGCGCGAGGGCTGGCCCATGTGGACCACACTGACGACAATGAGAGGTCGATATGCTGAAAGACTGCAGTGGTGTTCATAGTTTGAAAGCATTCCTGTTCCAAAGGTTGTGGATGGTCCTAGACTGGGCTTGTGCAGTGACAATCTTATTCCACGCAGGTGTTTCTGTAGGAGGGTGTTGGGCTAGTCTTGATGAGGATGGAAGGAGAGAGTAAGGAGGGGTATATGGGAGGGTTTGGAAAGAAGAAAGGAAGGGATCGAATGAGGTAATTATATTATAATCTCAAAAGTGAAAAATTAAAGTATGGGGTTGTAAATTCCACCACCATAATTTTATGGTTTAAGAAAGATTTTTTTTTTAATACAAAGGGAATACAATACAATATCCCATCTAGTATACCCAATGGTTAAAATAAAAGTATTGTTAATATTACATAACTATCTCTCAGGAGTTATGTAAATTTATTCAAGTCAAACTTTTAAGTAAGTGCAAAGGTGTGACAGTGCCAACATGTGTCCATCCAACCATTTATTTTTTCTCTTCCTTCCTTCATCCTATAGGTACAGCTAGCTATACCTGGAGACAGTTGGGGGAATGACATAAGCAGGTATTTTTAAATTCTTCGTATCACTGATGATTTTTTTTCCAGGAACTCGTAATAAGGTATATGTAAAGTTATTTGCATCTAATAAATGATTCTTCTACTTGTCAAAAGAGGGGAGTACAGTCAGTGAAACTCTGACAACGAACACACATATTTGGAGACATGAAGGTTCAGGAGACAGGAACCAAGGACACCTGGTTTTCTAACTCAAGTAAGTGTGAGTTGGAGTCATTAGACAAAGAAATAGATACATGTATATATTAATAGAAATTCCCTGTGGAATAATTTTCTTAAACATTTATGAGTCAATAAGACTTTTTTTTTCAGTTGTATAAATTCCATTCATAGCTTAAGAAAAATATGGAAATGTTCTGGATTTGTCACAACTGAAAACTCAAGGTGTATGTTAGTCTGGAACAAAGCTGAATTCAGCTCTGCAAATTGAGAGTGCTTCCTGGTATGTGATGTTGGTACCAAGAGAGTTTCCCTCTCTTGGTCAAGCCCCCTTGAAGAAAAGGGAGTGAGTCCTTACCACTGGTGCTCATAAAGTCTTGGAACAAAATCTCATTGGGTCTATCTAGCTTGTGATCTTAAAATTCCACGACACCTTTTTTATGTTTGAGAAGATAGATGGTTCTGGCTGGGTCATGTGATCTCACTAGAAGTCAGGGGCATAGTGTTAGCCCTGTGGGAGTGGCACAGGATGTGACTTACTCTAAGTTACTGAGGTGCTACAAGAGAAGACGTGGAAGCTGGGGAGGTAGAAACCACTAAGGTCTTCCTTGATTTACCCCCTGCTCTAAAGCAGCGGCCATATGCTTGATGAAATTGCCTGACCAAAGCCACTCCTGAGAGCCTGCCGCATCTCAGCTGCTCCTCTGTCCTAGTAGCCTGTTAGCTTGTCACTGGGCACTGTGACTTCTTCAAGGAGGGCAGATTGATTGTGTGCACTGTTACTGTGCCGCCCCGCAGTGCAGTCAGCATCAATTGATTCACAGCCCAGGGAAGAATCCAAATCTCTGCTCTGCCTGCACAGCATGAATTCCATGTTGTCTAATGCGTGACTCCAGAATAAGAACAGCATGTTGTCAATTATGCTGCACAATGTGCATGGAAATGACAGGACTGCATGTCTTCACTCAGACCCTGGCTGTTGGAGCTGGCAGCAACTGCAGAATCATGATCATCAAAGTCAGCATTGCTCAAGCTTTCAGTATCAGTTAACTTTTGTCTTTTATCGCCACCCCAGGAAAGAGCACCTTGTTTAGGTCACAGTGGACTAAAGGACCTCAGCTGATTGCTTCCTTACACTTTGGAAAGCATTGCTGGGGTACCGGTGCTGTTAAGAACAAAGAGAAAGGATCTCAAAATACCACGGGGCAGAGACCAAACAAGAAGGCAGGACCCTTGGACTTTTCTTCCAATTTTGAGGTGTCTTACTACCCATGGCTAGATGGATTTTTGAATGTTCTTTTGTTAGAGAAGAATTTGATTTAAAAATAACTAATGTTGGCATTTATAAGGAATTTCCAGGCTAACTTTCGGGCAAGTTGGATTTTTAAATTTTGGAATTAAAACAAAACAAAACCAAACCTATTCTACTTTTCAGAATACTCACCCTTGTCCTCCAAGTTTAATAAACTCTAAGAGAACAACCATTCACACAGTCATTCTAAAGTTCCCTAGTCCTTATGACCATCCCTTCAGGCAGATCCCATAATTCCCATTTTGTTGATGTTGGAGTCTCAGAGTGATAAAGACAGACTGTGTTTACACAGCTAGTAGGCACATATACTTACTGATATTGTGGCCGGCGCCGAGCTTTCTTACAAGAGAAATTTTTCTGCATTTAAGCTAAGACAATTTTGCAACACTGAAAACACCAAATAGCTGCTAGTTTATCAGACTGACAAGGCAAATGTAACTGATGGCAGTGACCATCACTAATGGGCAAAATGCATGTCTAGGAATGGTGAACATCCAAGCCTTCAGAGCGTCCATATGAGCTCATTCCTTCTAGGAGCTGCCCAAGCTTTCTAAAACGTCCCTTCCCATTTTCAGAAAACTGTGCCTATGCCATATCCAATCCACCATTCTTTATATAAATAAGCATCTATTAGACCAGCCCTATTCATTCATTTACATAATCTGTATTGCCGATTGTGTGGAACATCAGCAAATCAGAGTTAGTGTGATGGAAGCCTACGTGTTGCAAAACCTGCCATTCCCTGTCAACAATGGCTGACCTCCAGTATGGAAATGGCTTACAGATCATCTCACTCAAAGACTTATTATTTCCCTGAGATGTAGTAAGCTAAACCTTTTTAATAGGCCAGGTAACAAGAGTCTTGGTGGTTTAATTTAATTCAAACTGAGAAGTTATACTTTTCAACTCTATGACATGTGGGGTTTCCACAGGTGAGTTTGTGTTAGGTTGGCATGATGAATGAGCTAGGGACATTAGGTCAGGTCCTTGGGGAGTTTTGTAAATGTTTGTATAATGTTGACCCTTGGAGGAAAATCCAGGTGCCCCTAAAAGTCAACTTTGTACTTGGTGTCTTTTTTCACACAAAAAAATTAATAATTCTGATTTACTCTAAAGTTTTGATTACTTGATATGTTAATAAAGGTGAAGGTGGAACTTTTTTGGATCTTTTACTTAAGAAATATACCTTACCATAAGGATTTTTAGTGGGATGTAAATAGAAGTATTAAAATAATCTGCTACACTAAATATTTTTGTCACAGAGACTTGGCCAATGTTGAGATTACTTCCAGGTTATTGGAACTGATAAATTTTAGCATGTCTTAATGTCCAAGGTGAGAAAGAGAGAAACAATATTTTTATTACTTAAATCCCCTTTTTCCTTTTTAAAAACTTTTTTTCTTTTTTCTATTTTAGTTTTAAAATATATATTTTATTCTCTGAGAATTTCATGCAGTCAAAATATATGCAATACATTTTGATCACTGAACCAGTTCTAATATGGCAGCTAATATTTCCAACAATATTTGTAAACATTTGAAAAAAAGATAAAAGAAGACAGGGACTCTAGAGTGACCAAAGAAAGCAGAAATTTAAAAGCATCCAATCCACCCCCCACATGCACACACATACTCACACACAAGGAGAACGCAGATGAAGTGCACACCCATTCCCTTTCTGCTTGGGTCACATAGCCCCTGCTGTTAAAAAAAAAAATCACTGGATTGACAGAGCCAAAGGGCTGGGGTTACTATCTTCACTGGTTCAGAACTGCTAGAAAAGCTGATAAAGAAGAAAGAATATTTTAGGATTTGGAGGGAGAATACCAAACATTTATATATAACCTATTATGTTCAGGGCTGTGACCGACTTTGAACTATGTGTGCACAGGAGAGATTCAAACAGGCTGGCTGGAATCTAATTGCTTCAGCAGGAAGGCTAAAAGGTAGAAAGTTTTCAGTTTCTACTAGTGGAGAAGAGAGTATGGGGGGTATTGCCAGTCCTTCCAGTTAGCAAGATGTGGTGAACACAGAATGCTGTCAATCAAATCCCCACCTGCTACTGTGGGGTATTTGCTTCAAATGAGAAACAATGGTTCCATCCGTGCAATTCCCTACAGATAAAAGCACCCTGTTGTTTGTTTCCCGAACAAAAATATCCCACTCTTCAGAGGAATTATGACAGAATCCAGATCCATGAATGTATCGTACCTAAAATCTAATATGTTAAAAATACATGAGAGAAAGAGAGAGAGAGAGAGAGAGAGAGAGAGAGAGAGAGAGAGAGAGAGAGAGAGAGAGAGAGAGAGAACGAACAGAGGTGGGGGGGGAGAGAGATCCACAGTCCAGAGAAAAAGCAGGAAGAAAGGAAAGACAAGTGATTCAGATTTTGAAATTAGAATAGCATTTTAAAGAAGTCAGCATATATTTGTTCAAGAATCTAATAAAAAATTAATGGAAAACCAATCAAAAAGTAAAATTATAAAGAACACACTAGAACTAGAAATTAAAAAGTGAACACTCCCTGAATATTTGGCATTTGTTCCACCTAGGATTTACATTTTTGGGCCAACCTTAAATTTATACAGATATAAAAATAATGAAGGAAACACACACACACACACACACACACACACACACACACACACACACACTACTATGAAGCAGTATTCTTTCTTATTTAAAGATTGAAAGCCTTGTGAAAATGCAACCGGGGCCATTAAGTCCCATCTTTCCTATATCTGTTTTCTTTTGAGTTAAAGTCATAAACACATATCATGAATAGCTTGAGAATTTTTGCAAGTGTGGGATGAAGTAGGAGAAACCATATAGTGGGCACTTAAAGGTAGGTGCTTAGATGAGACACTCAAGTGCTGGAACCCCGGGACTTAACGAGGTCTTGTGTAGAAAAGAAGCATTACCAAGAAAGTGGGAATATTCTTTGGAGCTAATCCTTCTAGGTTTAAGTTCTTTGTCATTTTCCTCCTTTGGTCCAAGAAGATGCTCCAAGAAAATAAGGGTTAACTTTTCACCTATAGGCATAGTGCTATACATAGCTAGGATAAGTCAAGAGAAATCCAGGCACAAAATAGAGCTTCTGCACTTGTAAACTCAAGTTCCAAACAGTCTGGGACTTTGTTGGAGCTGGCAGAGGTGAGGTGGTCATCTGCTCTGTTGATGCTGAGTGAGTTCAGGGAAAGAAAGATTCAGACTTGGACCAGGGCTTGGGAAGAATGAGATAAAGTCCAAAATGGTGATATTAATATCTAACCTGTGGGGAGTACTTACCACATGAGAGGTTTTTAGGCACTGGAAATCTCATGTCTGGCCCCTCTATCTAACAGAGTCACCTATGAGTGAGGTACCTGTAGGCTTTGAGTTTTCAAAACCTAATTTTAATAAGGGTTTTTAAATGCTTTAACCTCCCTTCTAGCACCAACTGGGCAAAGGAGGATGTGGACCTGTTTAGAAATAGTTCTTTGGAGTGAATGCAATCTTCTTTGTTAGTATATCAGCAGTTCAGTTCATATGAATCATCATCATCATCATTAGCAGCAGCAGCAGCAGCAGCAGTAGTGGCAGGATCCACCCACAAACACCATTTATGAATCAGCAATGGCAGTTCAATGCAGAAGAAACCACAAGACTCTGCCAATTGGTCTGAGTCCATGGAAGTGGCAAGAAGCCAACAAAACACACTAGAAGTTCTTTGGTGCATTTCTCTATGAAGTCATGACAAACAATGACCAGCAAAGAATGGCAAGGCAAATCAATACCATACAGTGCTGGTAACGAGACCAGCATCAGCAAAGCCCAACAATGACCAGCAAAGAATGGCAAGGAGTACCAGTACCACACAGCATTGTCTACTGTCCGTTGGGCTATATTTATATCCTTTCCAAACGTCATGTGTTCTCTCAAGCATCTGCTCTAGCAAAGCCTCACATGCCCTTTTCTAGGCTGCTTCCAGAAAACACCACGTGTCTGTTTTCAGTAAAAACATGGTCTCATAAGACAGTTTCCAGAAAAACATCACATAACACAACTGAGTCTCCAAAGAAACCAGAAATTTCTGCCTTAGGTACCACTAATCTGAGGTTCAAAGCCATACTTTAAAAGGGATTAAGCCATATATGTCTGACCTCAGCTTTGCCCAGCTGTGTACATGGTGGGGAGGATGACTGTGACTGAGTGAAAGCTCTATTGAGACAGTGTTTGTATTGTAAGCAAAAGCCTGAGCAAAATCTCCCAGAACCTACAGAAAAAAGTTAAAAAAACAAAAAGTTTGTGTGTGGGAGCATACCCAGTAAGCCCAGTGCTGGCTGGCTCAGGTACAAGGATCTCTGTGGCTCAGTGGTTTAGTCTATGTCATAAGTGTCAGCCTAGTGACAGATCTTGGCTCAGCAAAACAAGATAGGTGATACCTGAGGAGCAGTAACAGAGCTTATCTTTTGATCTCCAAATGCACATATGCATCTGTTTGTACATATTTACACTGGGTAGGCAAGTGAATGTGCATGTGCATGCACACAGACACATGTGCATGCACACACATGTGCACACACATACACGCATATACACATGCAGACGCACATGCGCGCGTGTGTGCGTGCGCGCACACACACACACACACACACACACACACACACACACACACACACACACACAGACTGTCTAGGTGCTGAGCCCAAGCTATGTTCAGTATTGTCTATGGTTCCCAGAGTGCAGAGAACAGATTGAAGTCACCAATAAGATTCAAATATCGGTTTCTGAAGATTCACCTTTACTTGCCTGTTCTGGAATCATTACAGCACAAATGAGAAATTTCTGGTCTTCAAGGTTTTGCAAACTTGAAAGACTCTTTAATAAAAGCAATGTAAAATATGCCTCTTTAAAGTTTTTACAAAAGAAGTATCTGACCATGTAAATGCACAGCTGGAGTTCCTCTCTGGGGCTTTGGAAGGGGCTAGAGAGGATGTTTGTTGAGGTTCCATATGATTCAAAATTCCTGTTACACTTGGCTACTAGTACTGTGTTTGGAGAACATATGACTGAAGAATCTGAAACATTTGTCAATCTAGCTCCTCAGCAAATAAAGGGTTCTAGAAGTAGGAAGATGGGGGGGGGGTTCTGTTGATTTTTTTCTTCGTTTTATGCCACAAAGTAGGTACTCTTGTGTTTTAAGAGTAAAGGCTGTTTTTTGTTGTTATTGTTCTTTTTTTTTTTTTTTTTTTGCGTCCTACTAGAAACATTGTTCTCATAATGGAAACATGGAATGTGAAATCGAAGTTAAAGACATTGTTAGTCTTTCTCAAAGAGAGAGGTTAATAGGATTGGTTAGCTATGTAATAGGGATCTGAGAAGCTGAGCAGATGATGATATAAAAACTATTCTACCCTTAGGAAGAGAACAAAAAAGGAAGGGTTGTGTGAGATGGATCTAGGAGCTATGAATATCTCTTAGGAATGAGGAACACATAGCTAGTAGATGCAAAGACAATAAAGAAAGGAATGCCAGGACTAAAAGACATGCATCGACTTCTTCTTCCTCCTACTTAGTGTTTTTCACTAGAGCCTTCTGCTTATCTAGGGATAGCTAACAGGGCATCTTCTAGGATATTGTTTTCCTTCACATAGAATAGAGAATGAAATGTTGGAGATCAATCTGAGAGAGAAAGAGCTTGGTCCTCTCCATACCACATAAGAGATGCCACACTGAGGAGTCTACTGTCCCCCCAAAACAATTTCATGTATGATAGTCCTAACCTCTAGTCCTTCACAGTATGAATAGGTTTGGAGATAAGGTTCCAAAAGTGTTATTTGAGTGGATCTAGAGTGTATATATATATATCCTGACTGGTTCAGAGGGAAGAACATGGAAAGATATGAGGGGAGGGTGATTAACTTTAAGCCAAGGAGACTGATAAGAATCCTGGCTGGCCCTTGGTTATGGACTTTCCGGAATCAGAGTAAAACTCACTTCAGCTCTGAAGCAGCCGAGATAGTGGAACTTAATGGCAATCCTGGCAAGCTAGTGCAAGGAGACCACACATTCTTGGGCATTGTGTATTACATTACCTCCACTTGAGATTAACTCCAAAGCTCAGTGATTGAAAGAACCTGATTATTCCCATGAGTCTTTGTTTTTCCATTTGCATAATTCCCTGGGTCACTCCTGTGGGTGGAAACCTCATCTATTACTGTTTAAGTTTCTTCCTCTTGTTCTTCCTCCCAAAGTTCTAGGAACCCCTTGCTGTGTCTCTCTTGTACATAGAAAATAGCAATTCATTATTTAATTTCAAAAGGCAACTCCTCACCTGTGGTCCAGAACAGGAATGAGTAGGGAAAACTGCGTCTGAAATGGCCAGACTCCTCCAGGTACGGCAGGAAAAGCTCTCTGGAATTGCTGCCCATGCTATCTGGTGATGGTTATGTAATGGATAATCCCCCTCCAGAGCAGATGCAAACAGGTGATTTAGAGGCAAACTGCTGTCTTTTCATTTTCCAGTGACTGTAGTACAACTCACATGGCCTGGGACAGCAGGAGCATGGGGAGGAACAGGAGGAGGAACACCCCGTGTTTTCTCTCCATCTGTTCTTGCAAGGCCAGCATGATAACAATATGGCATCCATTACAGAATGTCAACATGAGATCCAGACTTGGATCAGCAGGATCCAATTTTATAATAGGAAATTATAATGCTAGACCCTGGAGGGAAACATGACCAAACACGGTCCTGAAAATATGGTCACTGTATTCCACGGTCCCATCCATTCGAAAAGCATGGCATTTAGCTGTATCAGAACAACAGAACTCAAGATGTGCCATGGGACTTCCCATCTTGGATAAGTCACTTTTTATTCTAGAAACACTATCTTATCTCCCTTACCCTGAATTGGGGTGGGGTGTCACTCTATGTGTTACACATGGAGCCATGGATACTTTGTAAAGATCGGTGTAACTCTGAATTGGTGCTATGAACACAGTTCTGATTTTTTTTCCCCACCATCTCTGGCTATGCAAACAATGTGGGCAGTATGGAGTACTTTTTTCTGTCCTCCCTTATCTAACTACATTAAGACAAAGTTTCACTGTTCAGTAGGTCAATGACTAAGGCTTTGGTTCCTTTCATGGAAGACGAATTGAGAAGAGCTATGATCTGGAAGGGAGATCTCCCCCCACCCAAACAATCGCATCTCTAAGGTATTTCTTTCCCATAGTCCTTTGAACATAGTTGTTCATGCAGATGAGACCTTTTTTTTTTGTTGTTGTTGTTGTTAGATTTTTCCATCTGGATAATTTAAGTCTAAAATCACCTATGTTATGTTCTGTGCAATATGATAAATATATATAGTTTGGAATTGTCCTTGTGGATGGAAGCATAATCTTTGTGGAGGATGATTTTAAATTTTTTCCTTTCTGCTTTCTGAAATGGTTAGATGCTTCCTACATTAGGGAAACCTTGTGATGATATACAGGACAAAGTTGAATTGTAAGAGTCAGCTCTCCTAATTGGTATTCAACATCCTCTGCCGTGGAGAAGCTTACAGTAGTGTTCTAGTGAGAAGGAGAGAGATGGACCCATAGAGAAGACTGAAAAGAAAGAGATGGATAAAGAGAGAAGACTGAAGATGGCAGTGCTGAGGCTGTTCAGATGCCACATGTGCTCTGGCCACCTCAGTATGTCCAGCTTCCTCAGTCCTAACAGCATCCTATGGAGTGAGGTCTGCCTCACGCCGGTTGTATGGATGAGAGATTGGAGGCATCCTGCATGCTCACATTCCTTGTTGAGAAAATACCTGTGCTAAACAACTTAAAAGAGTAAAGATTTATTTGGCTAACAGCGTCACGGGTTTCAATCCCAGGTCAGGTGGTTCCATGATTTGGACCTGAGGTGAGGCAGAATATGATGTTGCTAGAAGTGTCTGGTAGAAGAGGATCCTCATGGAAGTCAGGAATCCAGGACAGTGCAAGGGTGGAGGGGTCTAGGTGAGAAGGAAGATCACAGTGGTAAGAGTGTGCAGTGGTCACCATGGCTGACAGGAATCAAGAAAAGAGATGGGAAGAGCTGGGTTCAATTTCTCCTTCAAAGACCTGTTCCAGTCTTGTAACTAATTCTTCTTCACACTAGTGCCTCCATAGGGGCTTTCAGCCCTTCAGCCCTTGTCTCTGGAGCACGTGCTAGATTCAAACTGCCATAGCCACTAACTCTGCAGTAGTTATAGTTTTTATGCAAGGTAGCCTTTGTCCTAAGGGCCATAGCCATGGTTGGAAGCACAGCACACTCTAGGGCCTAGCGTTTTGCAAACTGTAAGAGGCAAATAAGGGCTATTTCAGGGAACTGTGCAAAAGTACAGGCTACAAACTTGCAAACTTAGGTGGTGGGTTTGTCAGGGTTAACTGATAAGAGGGGCTCTGCCATGACACAGTGGTAGGTTAAGCTCTTGTGTTCTCGGCTTTATGCAGCTGGGAAGATAACCAAGAATGCTAGGGTGCATATATTTAGCTAGTGAATTGAAGGAAGGCCTGGAGATAATATTTAAAATGAGTTTTCACGTGTTCTTAAAATTAAGTTATTCATAATTAAAAATATAAACTTTCACTTTAGAGCAGTTTCGAAAGGATATTTTGTACTCATAATTCGAATTCCTCAGCTGAGTTAATACACTTAAAAGTAGGACGCTTCTCCCCTTAAACCATCATTTCCACAGAAATCTCTTTCCTGGAAGTGGAACAAGGCAAGAAAGTTACCAGCCAAGCTGGACTGACCAGATGAGCTAGGAACTTCAGTGTTACTTTTGTAGTTTCTCATATTCTTAATTGGTGTCTTCTGCACATAACCTAAGGTTAAAAGAATACAAAATCTATTAAGTTTGAGGGTACTCATAGTTTATATATAAAGTAATAAATATCAGGGCTGAGGAGATCGCTCAGTGGATAAAACATATAGGTATAAGGACTAATTAGAGTCCCAGCATACACATTGTGTTAGTTCTGTGTCTGCTGCTATAATAAAATACCCTGGGAGAAGCAACTTAGGTGGGAAAATGTTTATTTTAGTCCACAGTTCCAGGTTATAGCACAACATTTTGGGGGAAGTCACAGAGGCAGGAGCTTGAGACAGCAGGTTACATCACATCCATTCTCAAAGGCACAGAGTGAGGAAGTCCTGCGTGTTCTTCTATGCTCAGCTTACTTTGTTCAGTCTTAGGATCCCCTGTCTAGGGAGTGGTGTCACCCACAGTGAGAAGATCTTCCCACCACAATTAACTAGTCAAACTAATTTCCCATGGACATGCCTACAGCCAAACCTGAACATGAAAGTCTCCTGTTGAGACATTCTTCCCAGGGATTATGGGTGGTGTCAAGTTAGCAAAACGAACAACCACACATATAAATGCCTGGCAGCTATAGCAGCCACATGGAATCACAGACTTGGCAGGCAGAAACAGGATTTCTGGAACACTCTGGCTCACTAGAAAAGTTGGAGTTGGCAAAATCTGAGTTCATCAAGAGAGTAACCAAGGTAGAAACCCAGTGTCAACTTTGGGCCTCAACAAGCATGCACTCACATGTCCATGTGTCCATACAAATATGAACCCACACACATTTGAATACCATGTACATGACACAGACACTCACATGGAGTAATACAGTAAATATGATTCCTACATCATTACCAGGTTACTAAAAAGCAACCTTAAGATAGAACACTGGTTATATCTTCACCTGGTCACAGCTACTCTGCTATCTCCTAGACTCCGAGGCCGGGCCTTAATGAATTCCTCTCACTCTCTCAGGCAACATCAGCAGGAAATGGTGGAGCCCAGTGGCGCTGCACTCATAATCTAAGATGACCAAAATAGAACCATAATTCAGACACTAAACTCCCAGCAGATTCTAGCGAGTAGAACCTCAGCCCTTAAAAGTCAGCAAGACAATAAGCCAAACACAACACCTTGCAAAATGAGAGATTTAAATAGTGCTAGAGTCTCCTAAGATGATAGATGAAATGTCTGGAGCATTGGTTTTTTTCCTCATTGATACAAGAAAAATACTTGAAAAAAGAGAGGAAGAAAGGAAGGGAGGGAGGGAAGGAAGAAGGAAGGAAGGTAGGTTTATGTTGGCTAACATTTTGCAAATGCAGTCCTTCAGGCAGGGAAGCCATGAGTGGTAGGGTAGTGAAGGGGCTAGTCATATGTCACATGCAATCAGGAAGCCATGAGAGTTGACTGCTGGAGTCCCCCTCCATTCATTGTTCTATGCAGTCTGGAACACAAGCCTATGCCACTCACACTCAGCACCTCTCTGGAACCACCTTCCCAGACACACCAGCAGCTTGTTTCTAAGGCAGCTGTAAATCCCGTCAGGCTGATAGTAAAGATTGTCATCCACCTAGAATCTTCCCATGTAGGATACCTTGCACTCACTGGCAGGCCTGCTAGCAAAAACATTTGGATGCCCATAAACAGCAAACAAAAAATGTCCCTGCTACCAACAGCAAATCTTTGATCTCAGAGATTATATAGATCATAGAATATGTAATTTAACATTAATCATAAAGATAGAGAATGGTAAAAATTTTAGGGAATTTTTTTTTTAAGATTTAGGACAGAATTATGAAACCAAAGGCATGATTCTAAAAGGGGTCAAATGATACATTAGAGTTCATTCACATGTGAACCCTTGGTTGTGAGGAATCCAATGTGAAGAAAATATGCTGAGAAAGACTGATGAGGCAATGTTTATAAACCTCATGTCTAACAAAGGGCTTAGCTAGAACACGGAGTACACTCTCAAAGACTGGAAAAGGCACATGATTCTGACAGAAAATGGACAAAAGATATGAAGAGATATTCCACGGAGGAGGATGTACTTACGAAAACAAAGAGGCAGGGATGGAAAACTGAACATCCAGCTAACCTGAAGTCATGTCAAGATATGATCACACACCTATCAGAATGGTTGCTACTTAGAAACAAACCAAATGCTAAAACCACAAATGCTAGCGATGGCTGGAGGAGTAGATCACTCATACCTTGTTAAAAAAGTCAAATTGTGCCAGCACTTACATAAAATAATTTGCTAAAGTCTCATAGACCTAAGCCTACCAGAACAATGAGATACAGAAATTTCTCTCCAGACAAATAAATACTTTTGTTCAAATGAAAAGTGTCATAAACACTTTACTTGGCCATAGCCAAGGTGTCTTTGAGCAGGAGAAGGTGACATATAAAAGCTTAGGATGCTGGCTGTGTATCTCAGCAAGAGCAAGGGAGGAACCACCTATACATATGTATGAACTTTGAAAGAAATGTTTGCAATGAGTAAAGTCTAGTTACTAACCAAAAGGATCGATGTAGAACTTCATCCATGCACCATTCTTGAAGTGGTAGTATTATGCATGAAGAACCCACCAATGGTCGCCAGAGGTTAAGGATAGGGATAGGCATTGTGACCTGATTGTGTCTCCCTCAAACTCATATGTAGGGTCCTCACAGTAGCACCTGGAATGTAGTCCTCCTTAGAAATGGATCATGGTAGAATTAGTCAAGATGAGGCCACGCTGGACTAGGTAGGGTCACTCAGGGCATTCGAGTGCCATTCTTTTAAAGGTGAAATTTAGATACATAAATAGACAGCAGGAATGCAATGGAGAAGTGAAGGCAGAGAGCAGCAAACCAGGGGAACTAGAAGGATTATAGCCATGTTCAGAACTGCCTAAGAAGGAGTCAGACTTGTTAATCTCCCTGCAGATGTTGGGTTTCCACCCACCAAAAACTGTTTGGTGATACATCTGTGTGTCTAACCACCCAGTCCATGGAACTTTCTTATGCCAGGAGAAATTTGTGGGAGGGAAGTAGGAATGCCTATCAAAAAGGTAGCAATAGCCATGAGTATCCCATCAGTACTTGCACAAGTAAAGGGGAACTGTTAGCACACTCCGTTGTCTCTTCTGCTTCTTTACGAATGTCATTGTCTCAGCCCATACTACTAAGAGTAGAGGAGAAAAAGACCATGCAAAGGGAGAACTCGTACTGGAGCTGTGGCTGCAGCACTGAGAGGGCAGTGCAGACAAGTATCTTCTAGCTGACTTGCAAAGTGAGTCTGAGATGCCTGCCCGGGAAGGGATGTTGGAACCAACCACAGCCATTGTTTGGTTCAACCACAGCCCTGCTTTTAACCTGGGTCACCTAGAGACTTGTAAGGCTTGTGATGGCAGAGAAAGGTGGCACAAGCTTTCCCAAATAGCTGTTGTGTGCCTTTTGGAGCTGGGACAGGAGGCTGAGATTATCATTTGATTTTATCTCCAGCCATCCTATGGCTGGAGCTGAAAGGGTGGTCTAGCTGGCTATTTGAGTGACAGTCCTTTTGCTCAAGGCAGTCAGGGTAGACACAGAGACTCTAGCAGATGCTAATTAGGGAGTCTTTCCCATCCCTGAAGTCTTTAGAACATGGCTAAAAGGAGTGCCTACAATACACACTGGAAGAAGTTATCACTAACACTAATCACGATCTTAACAGACTTTGACAATGAATTAGCACTTAGCATCCTCCCAGTGTCCTAAGGAGAAGTGGTGCCCTTCATTTCTCTCAGCTTGAGACCAAGCAAAGGTGGGGAAACAGTATTATGTCCTTTTACCCTTTTAACAGCATCCCTCTCAGATTTTCCATGTTTCCAGTAGAGCCCAATGCATGCCCTATGTGTGCGCTGGTCTTCCTGTTCTTTCTTTAGCAGTCTTGAGGAAATAAATCAAAAAGGGCACCAAGATGGAACCAGACATCGGGTAGGTTCCCTTTTTGTTCAGGTTGGTTGGTGGAAAAGATGCTTCCTGCCTCATAGACAGTGGAAGGGCAGGTGTGGAATAACTGGTGTAGACTTACCTGTCCAAACATGGTGTCTTAGTCAGGATTTCTATTCCTACACAAACATCATGACCAAGATGCAAGTTGGGAGGAAAAGATTTATTTATTCAGCTTACAGTTATTTCCACACTGCTGTTCATCACCAAAAGAAGTCAGGACTGGAACTCAAGCAGGTGAGGAAGCAGGAGCTGATGCAGAGGCCATGGAGGGGTGTTTCTCACTGACTTGCTTCCCCTGGCTTGCTCAGCTTGATTTCTTATAGAACCCAGGACTACTAGTCCAGGGATGGCACCACCCACAATGGGCCCTCCCATCCTTGATCGCCAACTGAGACAATGCCCCACAGCTGGATCTCATGGAGGCACTTCCCCAACTGAAGCTCCTTTCTCTGAGATAACTCAACCCTGTGTCAAGTTGAGACACAAAACCAGCCAGCACAGATGGTAAAAATATGACCTCCAGAGAAATGACTGCTCTGTGGATATTCTGAAATCTCCACAAGAAGTGTCCCTTACTTTATTATTATGTTGCAGGGGCTGCACTTCCAAATCCCCATTTGAGCAGCATTTCTATCACAGCTCAGGGCTCAGAAGGGACTGTGGCATAGTAGAGATGGAAGATGAGAATTTAAGCTATAGTACAACCCAACTCTAAAGCCACCCAGTCTCCCTGTAGCCAATTTTTTATCTGTAAAATGGGAATAATACTTTTCTTTCCTATATTGACTGAAGAATTACAATGAAAAGAAAGTTGAGGGGGAGGGGTCTTCAGGAAGGTGGCTATTCAGGACAGGTGCTCAATAAATAATGCCTCTCTTTTGCTTTCAGTTCATTAGGGACTCAGTAAAACCCTCCGATAGACCAATTTACATGAAGGTCATTGGAATGAGAGCAGTTGGTTCTTTATAGGCCTAAGTTATGTCCAGTTAATGACCTATGGATTCCTATATGGTTGAGCTCCACTAAAGATATCAGTTAAACCCAAAAAAGGAGTGAGTGCCAAGTAACCTCAGGGAGGAGTCTCTGCAGGGTCTTCCTGGTCCAGGCTGGACAGGGATGCAGAGATCTAAGATGTTATAGTTCTTCAAAGATGATGCCAATAGGCACACTAAGAGGATTGGAGGGAAGCCAGGAGGCCATGACCCTATACAAAGAACGCAGGTAGCCAAGGAATGCTGAGCATGGGAGAAATAGTCTTCGCCTGAGAAGGAAGAGGACCAAGTGGTTATCCAGTACCAAATGGTCAGTCCTGAAACATACATATAACATATAAGCTGAGCAGGTTGTACTTATATATTCAGGGACATGCACACACACACACACACATGCACACACACACACACACACACACACACACACACACACACACACACACAAAACAGGAGCCATGAGTTTGAGAGAGAGCAAGGAGAAGTATATGGAATGTTTTTTTTTTTTTTGAGGAAGAAAAGGGGAGGGGAAATGATAGAATTATAGTATAACCTCAAAAATAAAACAATAATTTTAAAAGGGATTTTTGTGGCTCTTGTGTGCATTTGGAAATGTGAGACATAAAACCCCCTTCATGTGGGAGCCCTTAAGTTGAGTGTCAATGGTGTTTGAAAATGAAAATGGGTTCTTTGGTTGGGATGTTGAAGCAGCTACTGTAATGGTTGGTGTTAAATGGGGCTCATGGAATAAACCTGCTGCTCCTTCCTTCTTTGAAAGATTTACTCGTGTGTGTGTGTGTGTGTGTGTGTGTGTGTGTGTGTGTGTCGACTGTGCATCATTTTCATGCAGATGCCCCTGGAGGCAGCCAAGGGTGGCAGGTCTCTGAGAACTGGAGTTATAGGTGTTGTGTGCTTCCCTAAGTGAGTGCTGAGGATTGACCTGGGTCCCCTATGGTATCACCCCATGTTCTTAAACGCTGAGCCATTTCTCCAGACCCTGTGGTTCTGATGTTTAATTTTAAAAGTTCAAATATTGATTCTGCCTCTGACTATATCTCTGTGACCTTGAGTAAGCAACTCAGTTTAATTTTCTTTGCCTTCTTTCTGAGGGTAACAGAGTATCTCCCTTACAGAATTGTGCCCAGGATTAAATGAGTTCATTTAAGCAAAACCATCAGAAGAACCACCTTGGCATGGGGAAATTCTTATAAAAAGGTTGTCTGTTATTAAGGTTATCTCAAGCATGGGGAAATTGAAAAAACAAATTTTGCTCTAAGAAGCTACCTTGCCCCTGAGTACAGAGGTCTGTAGCAGGGGATGCCCAGGGAGTAGGCAGTAGCTTGTTATAATGTATGTAAATCGCAATAGTTTCAGTTTATTAATATAAATGGCATAAAGCCCTACACTTGGAGCATATAATGCAATGATCTAATTAAGAGGGAAAAATAGTAAAGGAACCACTGAAGTATTTGAAAGGATAAATGAGGCAGGTGGGGGGAGGTGGTTGGGGATGCAGAGGCATAGATGAGGTGATTCAGAGTATGATACAGCTCAGTTGAACAAGGCTGGAGTCCATCTCCACCATAGCGAGATCATGCAAGGTAATGAGGCCACTGGGTAGAGGTTAAGCATAGAAGCCTCAACTACAGTGGGTCTATTAAATGGGAGCATGGGATATGACAGAGAAGCCACTCTAGGGATACCAGAGTCAGACAGAGAGGATACCGGGATGGTTCTCCATTTTCCAGTCTTCTGCTGACATCTTCTACTGACCAACCTAGCTGAAGACCAACTGAGAACAGCCAATGGGCCTCTGACATCTGCCATACCAGGCAGACCAAAGGCAGGATGAGGACTAGAGGACAAAAAAAGGCCCAGGACTGGTAAGGTCCTTCATGTTATGAGCATTGGGATGTATTTTAGTCTCCAGTTTACAGATGCAGCTATTGGGGTCAGGGAAAGTTAATGATTCAGATACTCAGAACTGGCAAAGAAGCAGAAGCAAGAACAGAATCCAAACTGTCCTGCCTTCACAGCCCACATCTGTCTCCATGCGTCTGGATTCAGTGTTTCCTGCATGAACTTCATTCCTAGACTTACCACATGGACTGTGGGGACCTCTCTAGAAACTGCCCTCCAACTCCAGCTGTGCTCACACTCGTGGGCTATACTTGCTTACCTTGAAGGAGCATCGTTTTAATGGTAAGACTTCAGGCACTGGATGAGATGGAGGAGATCCACAGGGTCTGTTTTTTTTTTTTTTCTGTTTAAACCATAGCCCAAGCCCTTGATCACATCGGAAAACAAGTCAGGCATATCAGAGTTCTACTGTGGGAGCTTTAAAAATGTTACTCTCTTTCATCCCTGGAGATCCCGAGTCAATGAACTAACTATGAGAGACCTAAGAATTTAAAATACCTGCTTTTGAAATGTTCTTCATGACTTTGAAGCCCAGTCTGGGCTGGTCCATTTGCTCTGATGGTCTGCATGGATGGGCACAATTTGGTGTGTTTGAATTAAGTTCACTGTTTAAAGGTCCTATTAGCATCCAGGCTGCTGCAGATTCTGATGTGAACATAGGGGAAGGCTGGCAGGATTTTCCAATCCTAGAATCCATAATAGTCTCTCTACCATGGGCTAGAATGGCCCGGTAGGGACACACTAGTAAACACTTATGCAAACAGGCAGTTCTCTGTCTTGAGAAGAAGGAACTCGGTGTCCTATTTCTATTTCCTTGCTTCTTAGTCTTCTAACAGTTTACATTTGTGTTTCAGAGCCAGGGAAAGCTTCCCACCAAGAGGGACTGCTTGGAACATGAAGGCGTCTCACTCACTGTTCCCAGACACTCAGGTTCTTGGTTTTGCTGAGCATTCTGGGGCTAAAATTCAGACATAGAAATGCAGGAGTATTCCTGTGTAGTTAAGTACACAGGTGTTTCTAAATAGGAGCTGTAGTTGGAGATTGTCTCATGATTTAAAAAAAATATAAATCTCAAAATTCAATTCGACTAGCTCACTAATGAACATCCTTCTGAGTACACGTTGGAATGAATGTTTTGAGCCGTAAAACACGGATGCAAATTTTCACCCCCTAGCATTCCAAGGAGGTTTTTGTGGGTCATGGGCTTAAGTTACTATTAATTTTAAGTTTCCTAAAGTTGTTCTAATAAATTAGTGAACTGAGAAGTATCAAACATAGCTACTTCATACCATGATGTTCTTTGATACCAAGAACATATAACTTGGGATTCGTGTCTGTTGCATGGTGGCGATATGGCTTTAGACATTTAAATTCTGTAAGTCAGTACTGTGTGCTTAGTCTGCATGTGGACTAGGGTGGGATGGAAAGAGAAAGGGGGGTTGTTAGTGCTAAAAGTATTGTCTATAGAAGAATTAATTGTGTGTGTGTGCATGCGCTTGCGTGTGATGCATATCTTGGTGAGTCTGGATGTATGCGTACTCATGCTGTGTGTGTGAAGGTCAGAGGACAACATTCCAGAGTCTTTTTCTCTTTCTGTCACACATTCCAGTCATCAGGCTTGTACAGAGGCCACTGTGACCCTGGTGAGCCACCTCACCAGCCCTGTAGAAATTTTAAAACAATAGCAAAAGTGAGCAGTGACCGATTTGATTCTTTGGTTTTCACCATCCATGGGTAATTTAAAGCAATCTTATGGTAGCCCACATTTTATGGCTTCAACTCTCCATGTTTTGTCATCTAGGGCCAGCAATGGTAATGGACATGCTAAGTGGGACGTTCCAGAAATAAGTTGTAAGTTGAGTGTGATTCTGATTCGGAGTAGTGGTAAAGTCTTTCAGCATCTCACATGTCCAGCCAGGGGTGTGAATCGCCCATGTGTGCATTGAAGTACCAGCTTGATGTTAATTGTTTTATGGCAGTATATTATCTAGTCATTCTATTTATTATTATTTTGTTAATCTCTTAGGGTTATAAATTAAATTTTATAAATATGTGTGGCTAAGAAAGTATATAATGTTGTGTGTTACATGTTTTTTAAGGGATCCACTAGAGGTCTTGTGATGTATCTCCTGTGAAGAAGGAAATTGGACATTGTAGTACTAGGGTCTTCTTTCTCACAAGACATGCACTCAGACACATTTTCCCCTTCCAATCTAGTTTCTCTTCAGTCTTTTCCTTACATTATACATATGCAGGGAATAGACATTTTCAGCATTTTGAACAAATCATTCCAGCCTCCATCCAGGCTTGAGTCCAGGTAGACATCACTTTTCTAATACATAATCTCAGAACAGAAAGATGAAAGACAGATTAACAATAGGCATTCAATTCCTGTTAAAGTTATGATTTATGAATTTCTGTATCATTTGGCCTTATGCACACTAAGATCACTGCTTATCTTAGTTCATCATAGCACCTGTACTGGCTGGTTTTGTGTGTCAACTTGACACAGGCTGGAGTTATCACAGACAAAGGAGCTTCAGTTGAGGAAGTACCTCCATGAGATCCAGCTGGTGGGGCATTTTCTCAATTAGGGATCAAGAGAGGAGGGCCCTTGTGGGTGGTGCCATCCCTGGGCTGGTAGTCTTGGGTTCTATAAGAGAGCAGGTTGAGCAAGCCAGGGTGAAGCAAGCCAATGAGAAACCTCCCTCCATGGCCTCTGCATCAGCTCCTGCTTCCTGACCTGCTTGAGTTCCAGTTTTGGAGATGAACAGCTGTGCTTCCACAGTGTAAGCTGAATAAACCCTTTCCTCCCCAACTTGCTTCTTGGTCATGATGTTTGTGCAGGAATAGAAGCCCTGACTCAGACAGCACCACTATGCGCTGAACTATCTCCTTTGATTTGCATCACAGTTCCCCCAGTAGAACTCTCCTTGTTTTACAGAGTTCAGAGCAACTGACTCCACTTATATGGAATTCACAGCCAGCACCTGCCCCACTTATACAGAATTCACTGCCAGCACCTGCCCCACTTATACAGAATTCACAGCCAGCACCTGCCCCACTTATACAGAATTCACAGCCAGCACCTGCCCCACTTATACAGAATTCACTGCCAGCACCTGCCCCACTTATACAGAATTCACAGCCAGCACCTGCCCCCACTTGAGGACAGGGTGTGACCGTCTCACTAACCTGCATCCAGCATTTTTCAGGTTTTCTAACCCTAACCCTAACCCTAACTTGGAGAAGCCCTTCCCTGTTGTCTCAACCCTTGCAGGCCCTGGTTTCAGCTGACACCTGGGCCCTCATCTGCTCCTTCTCACCACATCTGGTCTTGTGCAGTATAAGCTGAACTACTTTATTGACTGATTCCTTCTGGTTGATGCTCCTGTGAGCATCATTACTGGCTGAAGCAATGCTCTTGTAACTTTCCATCTCTACCTGCAGACGGTTCACCATCTCCCGTCATACACTTCCTTTCCTCGCAGAACAATTTGCGGGAAGCATTCATTTTCTGCCTCATTATTGCAGTGGCCATTACAATTACAATTGGCTTCTTAATTCATAGCTTCTCTAATCACCGTGACAATTATGGTTAATTCACAGCAGCTCTTATTGTTATCATTATTATTCATTTATGCAGTTTCATTTTTAATATGGTGATGGCTTTAGCCAGGGCATCCCAGGTCTCGATGGGCCCAGGGTACCGCACTATGCAATATGGTGCAATAAAAACAGTTCAAGCTTCCTTATGACAGAAACCAATACCATCATCATAATAGGAACTGAGAAAAAAAAATCATTCCTAATTTCAACACTCTTGCAGAACCCCTTTAATTTTTCCCATGCTTCTTTCTAAATGAGCAAAATGCTTCTGTGTTTCAGTAATTACAGTGTGACTATGATTTTGTGGGTTCTCCCCATTCAGCTAACCCCATTCCGAATAGGTTGTGGTACTGTACCTATAATTTCTTTGTTTGAGACAGAATCTCACTATGTATCCTTGGCTGACCTGAAACTCACTATGTAGAGCAGGCTGGCCTCAAACTCACAGAGATCCACCAGCCTCTGGACCCTGAATGCTGGGTGTGCCAGCATGCCTGGCTATTCACAGTGGATTGGAATTTGAGTCTCTAGCAGTGAAACTGTCAGTCTATTCCCATGGTGCTGTGTTGACTGCCTGAGCCAGGATGAAATGGAATGTGTGATGTTATATTTGTTTCATGATGGGTTTGTAAGCTACCAGCAGAGGCTGAGTACAGAGAGGTCCACCAGAACCCCAGGAAAGACATTTTCTTTTTTATCATCCTCCATATATATGTGTGTATATATATATATATATATATATATATATTTCATATATAATTTAATTAATTTATATTTAATTATCCTTCCCCCTTTGGCTCCTTTGGCTCTGAGAAGGTGTCCTCCCAGGCATCCCCCTTCCCTGAGGTCTCAAGTCTCTACAGGATCAAGTACATCCTCTCCAGTTGAGACCAGATAAAACAGTCCTCTGTACATATGTGCCGAGGACCAAGGGCCAGCCTGTGTATGCTTTTTGGTGGCTGGTTTAGTCTCTGGGAGCTTCCAGGGGTCCAGGTTAGTTGAGACTGTTGGTCTTCCTATGGGATTACCATCCCCTTCAGATCCTTCAATCTTCCATAGGGGTTCCCAACCTCTATCCAATGCTTGGCTGTAAGTATCCGCATCTGCCTCAGTCAGCTGCTGAAAGAACCTCTCAAGAGGACAACCATGCAAGGCTCCAGTCTGTAAGCACAACAGAGCATCAGTAATAATGTCAGGTTTTGGTGCCTATCCATGAGATGGATCCCAAGTTGGGATGGCCATTGGATGGCCTAGGAAAGGACTTTTCAGTACACTCTCTTCTCTTGCTTCATCAACTTTCAAAGTGATGCTAAAGATCTATCTTTGGTTGTAGAGTAGAGTAGAAAAGTTTGGTACTTGAGATCTGGATGCAGATTTGTCCCTGTGTTACTGTTATAAGTGGGCACTTAAAAACAATGAATTCATGAAATTCTTAGACAAATGGATGGAACTAGAAAGTTTCATCCTGAGCGAGGTAACCCAATCACAAAGGAACGCACATGGTATGCACTCATTGATAAGTGGATATTAGCCCAAAAGCCCAAAATAAACAAGTTACAATTCACAGACCACAGAAAGTTCAAGAAGAAAGAGGACTGAAGTGGGAGTGCTTGGGTTCCTTTGAGAAAGGGAACAATATACTTACAGAAGCAATAATGGAGGCAAAGTGTGGAGCAGGGACTGAAGTAAAGGCCACCCAGAGACTGTTCTACCTGGAGATTCACCCTATAAAGAGTCACCAAACCCCAACACTACTATGGACAACAAGGAGCACATACCGAAAGGAGCATGTCATGGTTGTCTTTGAAGGAACCCTGTCAGAGTCTTGCACATACAGAGGCAGATGCTAGCAGCCAACCATTGGTTTGGGAGTGGGGGTCCCCAAGGGAGGAGTTGGAGGGTGGTATGGAGGAACTGAAGGGGTTTACAGCCCCATGGGAAGAACAATGATGGTGGTCACCCAGACGCCCCAGGACTCCCAGGGACTAAACCATTAATCAAGGGGTGCACATGGTTCCAGCCAAAAATGTGGCAGAGGAATGCCTTGTCAGACATCAGTGGGAGGAGTGGTCCTTGGTCAGGTGAAGGCTCAATAGATGCCCCAACAAGGGAAAATTGAGGGGGGGGGAGGTGGGAGTGGGTCGGGTGGAGGGGCATATACTTGGAGGCAGGGAGTGGGAGGAGGCATTGGGGTGTATTGGGGAGGGGGGAAACCGGGAAAGGTTTTACCATTTGAAATGTAAGTGAAGATTATATTTAATATAAGTAAATAAATAAATAGGCACTTGCATTCACTAAACAGTCCTGGGAGGCTATGGCCTCACCAAGCAGATCTAGGAGGCTATGATGTCACTTCACAGCCCTGGGAGGCTATGGTGTCACTTCACAGCCCTGGAAGGCTATTCTTGGTCATTTTGCTGTTGTCTGTCCAGGCAATACCCTAAGGACAGATGCCATTCTTCAGATTTCTTGTACCTAGTCCAAAAATTCTGAAGCTTCTATACTTTTAAAATGTCAGCCTTCTCATTTTATTGGTTGAAATGTTAAAACTTTAAAATACATCTTAAAAATTGGGAGAGGCGTGAATTAGAACAAAATGTAATGTCTCCTGTCTATGATAGTGCTGTGATGAAGGCCATCACTTTGGAGGCCATTTAATAATAATGATAAAAATTTTTAACATTGTCTATAACTTAACTGTAAGCATTAACTGTCTTAGTTTTAGATAATAATGATCATGACCCAAACAAAAGTTGGCATTCTGCATTTTCGCCGTGCCACCCCGAGCCATGACTTTATGTCTTTATACCTACAGCACACTGTGTTAACTTATGACCCTGTCGTTTACTAGCTCATCCTCCTGGGCCTGAGCATCCAGGTTGTTTTCAGGTTTTACTATTGAACATAAGCCTGCAATGATCAATTTCATTTCATAATCATTTTCCCTTCATTTAAAAACCTCCTCCAAACACATTCCGGGAGCGGGATTATGGACTTAGGAGGAATGAGTTTATAGATAGCACTGAGGCTTCCTGACAGCTTTCCAAGAGATTTGCAATGATTTACCTTCTTCCTTTTACACAGCAGATGGTTTCCTCATATCCATTCAGAGTAATCAATAGCAAGTATTTAAAACCCTGACAAAACAGTCTGAAGAGAATTTTGCAAAATGAAAATATACTAACTCAATATTTTGGTCAAGTGAATGATTGGTGTCTTGCTCTTCTATCTCCCCCATCTTTCTTTCCATCCTACAGTTTCTTCCTCTTCTTTTTCCTTCCTTGCTCTCTCCTCCTCATACTTACATCTCTCTTTCCACCCCACCCCCCACCTCATTTCTTTTTTTCCCCTCAAGTCTGATCCTTGCCCTAAGTTAAGGGAAGTCAGGAAAAGTAAAGAAACAAATATTGTATGGAACAAAAAGAGAGAATAGCAATAGCTAAGATCTGTATTTTCATAATGCTACTGGGGCAAATAATGCACATAAACCCGGTGTATGACAGCACCCATATAATAGCTAATGGCAAAGGTTAGTCACAGTTTACAAATGATGGAGCTAAGCCTCAAGACAATGCCATCATGACTTGATTGGGGTCACCTGGCTGGTCGCTGTCTAGCTGAAATGTTGTCTCCCGTCTCATCTCTTGGTTTTCTGGCCTCTGTATCTATGGTCTTTTGATGTATAATATCTATTTTGTAAAGGAGTTTCCCTACAAAGTAGGCATGGAACAAGCCAATGAAGTGAGTAGTTATGGGCCATGTGGGATGGTCATCATATATCAAAACCAATTGTCATTTTTTTGCAGTGCTTTGAGAAAGAGCACTACATCTGTAGCAAGGTCAGAGAGTAGGTATTCTCCTTACAGATGAAGACAGGGGTTGGCTGAAAGTAACTTGAGATGCAGAGATTGGTATCAACCGAGAGAGGGGAGGAGGGGAAAGCCAGGAAAGGGGATAACATTTGAAATGTAAAGAAAGAAAATATCCAATAAAAAGAAAGGGAAAAAAAAGTCAGGGTTTGAAAACAGGAAGCCTAATAGTAGAGCTCCTTTTCACAACACTAACAGACAAATTGGAATCGAGAGCTAGTCTCGGGATCTTGGAAACCCTTCTTATCATTGGGCTCAGCTAAGTTCATTCCATCCAAAGGGACTTTCTCACACTTTGTCCCACCTGAAGAAGTAGGTTTAAGTTTCTGTCACGGTCTGCAATGTTGACAGCAATGTGGCATGCAGAAGAGCAGTCCAGAGGTTCTTAGGCACTTCTGAACTGAGATTGTCCACTGTGTGCCCTGTGACATAAAAAGCTCTGAATTCCTTTGTTCTCCACATTTATGTTGCCCAAAGGAGAAAAAAAGGGACACAAAAAATGCCTTTTGAAATTCTTTTCTATATGAAAAAAGCCAATAGAATCCTTTGGATCGAGAGCTCTATCCCAGACACAGGACTAGAGTATCACTCTCCTGCTGGGCAGCACCCTGCAGACCCCGCCTGCTGGGGAGAAGGATGCAGAGCTGGTCTCAGAGTCAGTTCATTCCATGTTTGAATCCATTCATGAAATTCTCTCCCTGACAATTCTTTCAAACCACCAATGAGATGCTTTGAGCATCCTTCAAAGAACTTTAAAAAAATCGATTAATAACTATTAACGAGCTTGACTCTTGCCTTGTGTCCTGAATGGCAATACCATGCTTTGAATTGATGGTGTGCAAAAAGTGGGGAAGGTGCTGATCTGTAGTCTCACTCTCTGGGGTCCTAATAGGAGTCATAAATTTTCTCACCCACTATCTGTTGGTCTGAGTTTTGCCTCCATGTAAGGAGCTCGACTTCGCTTATCCACACCGCTGTTGGGTGGGGGCTGAGCTTGAGGGAAGCACGTGGAGACATCCCTCCAGAGCACAGTGTGAGATGTGAGAAAGCTGATGCTCGCAATCCCTGACATCCTGGCCCCCAGTCACCTCTGAGGAGCTCCTAAACTCCTGGACATTCAGGCATTGCTGAGTTGTGAGGAGCTGGGAGCAGAGTTGGGGATCTGAGGACAGAGGATGGCATCTAGCCCAGGATGGAGGGGAACGGTGAGCTCTGACTTAGCTCAGCAGTGAGTGTCCTTAGCTTGGTGGCTGTTGTGACTGGGAGCACAGAGAGGCCTTCTATGGCAGAATTAAGCTGAGGCTCCACTCTAATGCCTTCTCCATGGCTCCCTATGGCGGATCTTGATGAAAGAGACAGTCCATGGTTCTAAACTGTTTATTGATTGTCCATCGTGGAAAATGTGTGCATACCATACTGTACCCACTTCTCAGGGTGGACCCAAGATTAAATACATTTTGAAGGGAGTAAAGTTTGGGAATGGAAGCTTATTGGCTAAACCCTCAGGGCCTCTAAGTATCTCGTTAGCATGGAGAACTCTGTTTTGGGCCGATATGACTACAGGTCATGTTTCCCCACTTATGTGGGGAGTATAGCACATATTCCAGCACAGGAGTTTGGTACAGAGTGGAGAGTGGCCTAAGTCTTAGCTGGCCAAGTCTCTAGGTCACAGATTCTTGGCATGGTTTCCTGTCCCACAACCACCTACTAACCACAATCCCCCCTCCCCCCTCTGTGTGTGTGTGTGTCTGTCTGTCTCTCTGTCTCTGTCTCTCTCTCTCTCTCAGTTATAAGAATAGTTTTAGCTGTTTTTATGTTTACTGGTTTCCCTGAAATAATGATTATAACCATAGAAGCTTCTTGTGCCCAGGATTAATCATGCAACTAGTAGACTTTGCCTTTTGGACTAAGTACAACATGTGCCTTCATTCTCAGATCCCCAAGTCCACATCTGTGGGAACTTACATGGACATTTTCCTTCTTAGAGCTTGAATTGGGCATCATTATACCCATAGATTAGTTCAGTTTTCATGCCTAGTCAGAGATGTTGTGGATTTCTGTTTGTTCTTCTGCTCCCTCAAGAGGGGTGCCCAAACTCAGGTGAGGTCAGGTGAAATATTAATTGGGCAGATAAGGCTAAAGTCGGTGATTGGGCAGTGGAAGGGAAAGGCAGAGCTGAAAGTTTTAGAGATGGAGAGAGAGGGAGGGATGGAAGAAGATGGAAGAAGGAGAAGAATATGAGCTGGAGCCATGTGGACTGAAGGAGCCACAGATAGCTAGGGACTTCATAGATGGGCAATAGAGTAATACAGGGTGCATTTGCCCCATCTAGATGTGCAGCTTGCATTTATATCAATTGAGTTTTGTGTTCTTTGCACAGTCATTTTGGGGTTGGAGATTTACCACTATATATCTGGTTGTTAAATTACAAGTGTTGTCATTTTATGAGGCTAGGGGAATCTGAATGAGTGGTAGTTGGCTTTCGGCAGGCTAGCCACAGCGAGTGGATGGTCTGGGAAGATCGGAGTGACTTGGCAGTGCTGGCTGTGAGAACCAGGGCAAGACGGTCACTTGGGGTTGGCCATGGAGGTGGTGAGACCGCAGTTGCTGGTACTTAGCTGTTTTAGTGTGGATTGGTTTGTTACTGTTGTTGTTGTTGTTTTGTGTTTTTAATTACACACTACACAGAGATCCTTCTTTTTGCAGTAGATGGCACTGAACACAGGGACAGGTCAAACTGCAGAGAGTAAGGGTCAATGAAGTACTCAACCCTAAATGGAACGGATATCCGTATCATACCCTGTCCTCCAAGACTTAGAGATCATCATAGTGGAGGGGGCAGAAAGGCTGGAACATCCAGAAGTTGCATAGTAGCACAGTGTTTTCCAGATGTGACAGGCTCTTTGCTCACATGAACCATATGAATGCACAGTAGCTGTGGTTACCTGCAGAAGACCCGCAAAGGATCAACTCAGTCAAAATTCCAATATGGATGGATGTAGGAGGGATGTCTTAGTGTTTCTCTTGCTGCAATGAAAACACCATGATCAAAGAGTAGGTTGGGGGAAGAAAGGGGTAATTCAGCTTACACGTCCAGATCATAGTCCATCACTGGAGGAAGTTAAGACAGAAACCCAAGCAGGGCTGGAACCTGGAGGCAGGAGCTGATGTAGAGCCCGTGGAGGGGTGCTGCTTACTGGTCTGCTTCACATGGATTACTCAGCTTGCTTTATAGAGTCCAGGACTACCAGCCCAGGGATGGCACCACACACAATGGGTTGAGTTCTCCCGCTAATTGAGAAAATGCCTTACAGTTGGACCTCATGGAGGTATCTCCTCAACTGAGACTCCTTCCTCTCTGATGACTCTAGCTTGTGTCAAGTTGATACACAAAACCAGCCAGTACAAAGGACTCAAGAATTCCCATCCCTTGCATTTGATGGCTGCTGGGGAAGGGGAGAGTCAGTTTTCTTCAGGAATGGAGTCCTAGGTATTTACAACACAGCAACATGCCGCCTTGTCCATTTACATGATATTCACATCAGGTACCTGGCAGGGTTTTCTGATCCTGTCCTTTACAATACTACTATACTGGTGATGCAATGTACTCATTTATACACTAGCTTAATTTTCAGTTCAAGATAGCCAAGATCTGGAAGGTTAGTGAGGAACATAAATAAATAATTTCTCACTAACTTTTAAAAGTATAAACTGCTTCCTGGTTTTGAGTCATATTGCAAACCTGGACTGCATACACACACCCTGGTTAAAACTTCCGTTCTGTTATGTTAATTTTTTTATTTGAGACTGCATACCAGTTGTACTGACTGTTTTTGTGTGTCAACTTGACACAGGCTGGAGTTATCACAGAGAGAGGAGTTTCAGTTGAGGAAATGCTTCCATGAGATCCAGCTGTAAGGCATTTTCTCAATTAGTGATCAAGGGGGGAGGGCCCATGGTGGGTGGTGCCATCCCTGGGCTGGTAGTCTTGGGTTCTATAAGAAAGCAAGTTGAGCAAGCCAGGGGAAGCAAGCCAGGGGAAGCCAGCCAGTAAGAAACATCCCTCCTTGGCCTCTGCATCAGCTCCTGTATCCTGACCTGCTTGAGTTCCAGTCCTAACTTCCTTTGGTGATGAACAGCAGTGTGGAAGTGTAAGCTAAATAAACTCTTTCCTCTCCAGCTTGCTTCTTGGTCATGATGTTTGTGCAGGAATAGAAACCCTGACTACGACAAATTGATACCAGAAATGGGGTATTCCTGTGACAACCTGACCATGTTTTGGAGAGGACTGTGGAAGGACTTTGGAACTTTGGGCTAAAAGATTCATTCAGTGATAAGAGCTCTGTGGGATGTTATGTAGGAACTTGGAAGATAATGTTGAAAACAGTGCAGAAGATGGAGGCCTGGCTTGTGAAATTTCAGAGGGAATATTAAAAACTCCTATCAGGGCCATTATTATTTTGACTGTGAAGATTCTGTGGTTTTGGTTAGCTGGGGCTGAAGAATCAGCTGTGATTAACAAGATACCAGAACTACTAAAGCAAAAACTTTGCATTACTGGGACTATTGATGCTGGTTAGCTGGAGCTAAGAAATTAGCAGTTATTACAAGAGACAAGTGAGGATGTGGAGAAAGAGGAACACTTCTCCACTGCTGGTGGAATTGCAAGCTAGTACAACCACTGTAGAAAGCAGTCTGGCGGTTCCTCAGAAAACTGGGCATGACACTCCCAGAGGACCCTCTTATACCACTCCTGGGCATATACCCAGTGGCCTCCCCAGCATGCAATAAGGACACATGCTCCACTATGTTCATAGCAGCCTATTTATAATAGCCAGAAGCTGGAAAGGACCCAGATGTCCCTCAATGGAGGAATGGATTCAGAAGATGTGGTATATTTACACAATGGAATACTACTCTGCAATTAAAAACAATGAATTCATGAAAATCTTAGGCAAACAGAACTGGAAAATATTGTTCTTAGTGAGGTAACCTAATCACAAAAAAACACATCTGGTGTGCAGTCACTGATAAGTGGATATTAACCCAGAAGCTCAGAATACCCAAGATACAATTCACATTTCAATTGATTTCCAAGAAGAAGGAAGGAGAGACCCCTGGTCCTGGAAAGACTGGATATAGCAGTGTAGGGGAATACCAAGGCAGAGAAGTGGGAGGGTGTTGACTGGGGAACAGGGGGAGGGGAGAGGGCTTATGGGACTTTCCGGGAGGGGGAAACCGGGAAAGGGGAAATCATTGGGAATGTAAATAAAAAATATAGAAAACAAATTAAAAAAAAAAGAGACCAGCATCACTAAGGTGAAATCTTCTGGGATGTGTTTACTGAGAGCACAGAGACTTTGTTCCAGAGATAGCCAAGGTTCTACCTTATGATGTGGCTGGACTTGGTAATGTGTGAGAGTCACCCAGGTGGTACTGGTTTTGAAGGCATGAAGGGGTCATGAAGAGCAACTGAGGCTCGGCACTGTGAGAGGCCACAGAAGGTCATTGGTGAAGATGCAGCCTCAGTTGCAATTGATGACCCAGGACTGAAGGGGTCATGCAAAAGAGTTGGGGCTTGGCACCATGAAGAGAGTCTATGAGAGGCTATTGGTGAAGCCTAGTTGCAGTGGAAGACAGCAGTGTTTTAGAGATACCAGTACTGTGAGATGACCACCAAGAACAGCAGCAGCAGTGGAGTACAGGCAACTGGAGCCTAGAAGATAAACTGTGTGCTACAAAGGGCAGAGCTGGAGAAGTGACCCAAGCCCTTGAAGGAACCTAGAAGATCGTGAGTGAATCCCAGACATTGGACAATTAGAGTTTGATTTTTGCTTTTGATTGTGACTGTGCCCTGATATTTTTCCCTCTTGAAGGAAGAAAGTATTTTAGTGGAGCCCACAGTTAAGAGACTTTGAATTTTTAAAAGACTTTGAATTTTAAAAGATATTGGATAATTTAAAAGGATTGAACTTTTAATATGTAAAGACTGTGGGGCTTTTAAAGTTATTTAGATCTTGGGGATGAATAAGAAATTAAGGCTTAATAGTGATATGTTTATGTATCAAGTTGACAAGGGGTCAATTGTACTGGCTTGTTTTGTGTGTCAACTTGACACAAGCTGGAGTTATCACAGAGAAAGGAGCTTCAGTTGATGAAATGCCTCTATGAGATCCAACTGTAAGGCATTTTCTCAATTAGTGATCAAGGGGGGAGGGCCCATTGTGGGTGGTACCATCACTGGGCTGGTAGTCTTGGGTTCTATAAGAAAGCAAGCTGAGCAAACCAGGAGAAGCAAGCCAGTAAGAAACATCCCTCCTTGGCCTCTGCATCAGCTCCTGTATCCTGACCTGTATCCTGACTGTTCCCATCCTGACCTCCTTTGGTGATGAACACCAATGTGGAAGTGTAAGCTGAATAAACCCTTTCCTCCCCAACTTACATATTGCTCATGATATTTGTGGAGGAATAGAAACCCTGACTAAGACACCAATAGACTACTGTGTGGTTCACTTGTCTGATGTGGGAAGAGAAGATGAGAGTAAGAGACCACATCTTTGAGTTTGCTGCATGTGTTCCATTAGAGCAGTAAAGCAATAAAATGGAATTAGATGATATGATGTAAATTTCTTACAGATTCCATAAACATTAGCTCTAAAAAATGTCTTGTTTTTCTAGGACTTGAGAGATTGCTCAATGGTTAAGGACACTTGCTGATTTTACAAAGGGCCCTGGTTTAGTAACCAGTGGCCACATCAGGTGGCTCATACCACTTGTAATTCTAGTTCTAGGAGGCCTAATGGATCCTTCTGGTTTTCATAAGCATGGTATCCCTGTGGTGCTTAGACAGACAGACAGACAGACAGACACACACACACACACACACACACACACACACGTAAAACATAAATTCTTGCTTTTCTTGACCAATACCTCTCTTCTTGATGTCACCTATTTCAGTAAGTGACACCATTTTCCACCTACCCTAACAGTAAAATTTTGAGTCTCTTTATTTTTTCTTTTTTTAAAATTTTTTAAATTAGGTATATTCTTTATATTTCAAATGATTTCCCTCTTACTGGTTCCCCCCCTCCCCAAAAGTCCCATAAGCCCGGGAGTGGGTTGGTTGGGGAGCAGGGGGAGGGAAGAGGGCTTATGGGACTTTTGAGTCTCTTTCTGATTCTTCACTTTTCTCACATCCAACCTAGCACCATGTTCTAAATGTTCCAGAAATTTCCCTGCAATTTGATTCTTTGCTGTAGAGTCTTTGGATTCCTGGCACTTGGATGTATGTTTTCAAGTTATAGCATAAAAGATGGAACTGCCTCGCTGTTCAACTTCAGAATGATAACCTCCAAAAGACCCAGCCCACATGGGATTCTTTAAGTAGGTTGTCAAATAGGAGTGACATGGGGAATCTCATGCTTCTAAACTTCTGCTTAGTGGGCATTTGAGAACATGGAAGAGGGATGGACAAGCCTCCCCTCCCCCAGCACTCCCAGGGCAAGTTCCAGCCTAACCAGGAATTGGTATTCTAAAACAAAGGACTCTTTATTCCTCATGATGTTCTCAAATAGACAAACAGGAAACAGCGTCAGTGGTTCCCTGGTACCTGAGTGTGGTGATATGAAAGAGAAATGGTCCGTGTAGGCTCAGGGATTTGAGCACATTTTCATCAGTTGAGAGCGTTATTTGGGGAGATGACATAGGAAGTTCATCACTATGGGTGAACTTCGAGAGTTCATATCCTCCTACTTGCCGTTCACTCCCTCTGCTTCTTGTTTACGGTTGGAGATCTGATGTGATATTCTGCTCTTAACACCTACTGCTTCCCCTACCCTTGTGGTCTCTCCCTCTGGAACCATCAGGGAAACCCTTCCATAAGTTGCTTTTGCTCATGATGTTTTATCAGCTACAGAAAGACAACTAATAAACAAAAGTCTCCCTATGTAAGCAAAAGACAACCACTCACAAACTCACTGTAATCAGCACATATTATCAAGTTTTCCATCCAACTGTCTTTCTAGGTTAGATTACATCCCAACAAAGTCCTCAGATGCCTTGGCCATGATAGACAGAGTAGAAGGAGGAGGTCATGCATCTGAAAATATAGGCAGGAATTTTCATCTAATTTACACTTAATCTCTTTTGTCTTGCCTGCCATTTTTGACTAATTTCTAACATACTGTCTTACTCATTCTGAAGATAAAGGTGTCTGTATTTTCTTTTGTTTTTGCACTGATAGGAGGACCATTATTGTTTTCTTTCCTCCCACTATTAAATAAGATTTATTTTATTTATGTGTATGTATGTCGGGGGCGGTCTGTGCATATGTGTGCGGAATCCCACAGAGGGTAGACATATTGACTCTCCTGAAGCTGGGGTTGTAGGTAGTGGTAATCTGCCCAATGTGAGTGCTGTGAACTGAATTCGGATCCTCTGAAGGAGCAGCATACACTCTCAACTGCTGAGCTGTCTCGTCACCTCTCCCTATTTTCAATCTTTGAGAGTTTGATAGGTGAATACAATGTAGTTAGATCATGGCTACCATTAACTTCTTGACCCACATGGCCTCTCTGACCCTACTTAGCATTGTCTGTATGCACACATGTGTGGAGCTGACTAGAGGAGACTCTTCAGGATCCTCAGCAGTGTAGAGTAGCATGAAAAACCATATGCACTGGTGGTTTTCAAATTTCACTATACACTGTGATCTCTTGAGAGTTTGTAAGAACACGGATTGGTTCATTCCCAGAATTTCTAGCGAGGAAGTTCTGGGATGTGGTTGTAGAACCTGTGTTTTTAACAGATTCCCAAGAACGGCTGATGCAATTGTACGGGAGGAATACAACCTTAGCTGGTACTTGTGAAGGACCGAAGGAGAGCTATGAGCTCTGAGGTTTGCCCTGTTTATGTATATGGAGTATCACAGAGCTAGAAGGGAGGGCAGTGCTCATGTGACTTTGGAAAATGACTTGTCGATGTAGAAAGGGGTCTGGCCAGTGTATGACTTTTGGCACACTGAACTACTCTGATTCCAACTTCAGGTGTAATTTTCCTGTTTCAATGTCAGTGAGATGCTAACAGCCTGAGCAGGTCCTTTAAGACTAATGATCCTGCTGCTGGCCGGGTCCCCTGTGGAGTCTCTTGTTGTCAGGAGCTGTGAGGAAGCATCCTGTGTTGTGGCAACATTTTTTCTCTGCTTTAACTGTACTTGCCTTGGCACGCCCCCCCCCCCCCATGTCTTTCCAAGGCAGCTCCAGTATCTTTTCTACACATCCTTCCTAGTCTTTCCAAAATAGTTATTTACTCCTACATGTTCTGTAAAAGAATATAAAAAATATGACAACTGTACCATTTTTTTTCTAGTGATTTATCCCTTCTGTATTAGCTTAGTAACTCTGAAATTCTGATTGTGTGTGTGCACACATGTACCTTTTATTCTTCATAGCCAAAGGATGCTTGCCAAAAAGAACATACCACTTTATGTGCCTTGCAGCCCTTTCTTCTAGGTGGGCAACTCCTGCTGTGTTTGCCAGACTTCAGACTCTTTTGGGTGGATACCATGTGTTCTCTGCCATCTGAGTCCAAATTTGACATGTTGTCATAATTTTTAAAAGTTGATGATAAATTGATTTTCATCTGCTTCTTGGAAATGGGTACTGCATTAGGATGCAGGTTTCCACTTTCTACCTAGCCTCTCTCTGAGGCCAAAAAGCCAAAAAGGGCTTCCTTGTTCTTCAAAGTCAGGCTGTATGCTTGGGAGATGGATGAAAGCACCTGTACTTTGCTGAGAGTCTCTCCTCTAATTGCAGGAGCTGTGACCTGTGCAAGATCAAAGCTTTACTCTTCTTTCTCCTGGAATCATCACTGCTCGCAATCAGCTACAATGATGATTTTTTTTCTTGGACAAAATGGGAGTCTTTTAACCTCATCCATAATCTGACTATGGAGCTTAGCATTTGGTCTCAGTTTGATTTAACTACAGGCCTTTCCTGAGCACATTGAGTGAGTGGGATTAGGTAAGATGCAGGCAGTTCTGTGAAAGTAACTCTGTGTCCTGCGTATCAGTAGGTAGTAAGCTTTTTCCTTTCTGATAGAAGTCAGATAGTAACCACTTTGGGACAGTGCTTCAGCTTCTCATCTCCTTTGTGGAAGAAAAACAGCCATAGACAATGTAGTGTCTTCTAATAAAACTTTATGCTTAAGATCAGATAGTAGGCTGGGTTTGGTACTTAGTGGAAACTTGTTGAGCCTGCTCCAGCATCCATTATGCTCTAAATATGCATTTACTGAGACTCTCACACTTTGTTTCCTACAATAAGCAGGGGGGGGTGTGCACACATTCAATCAGAAGCATGTTTGATTCTTTATGAAGAAGGACCAATCTAGCTATTTACATACAAACAGAAGTGAACTCATTCTTGTCTCCTGCTATGGTCTAGATAGTGCATGATTCCTTCAAGGATCCTGGAGTCAGAATTTATTTCTCATTGTGAGATATTAAAATCAACTCAAATTCCAAGCTATGGCTCTGAGAGATTGAGCCATGGAAAGTGATGAGGATTGGAAAAGTTCACCAAGAAGATCTATATGAATGAGTCTTGGTGGCTTTATAAAAAGGGAGAGAGTGGGAGATAAGAGAGAGAGATGGCTAAGGAAAAAAGGAACACTACAAGGCTTATGTCTGCACATCTTTGTCTCTTTCT
Source organism: Tokudaia tokunoshimensis (assembly GCA_036184795.1). Taxonomy (NCBI): domain Eukaryota; kingdom Metazoa; phylum Chordata; class Mammalia; order Rodentia; family Muridae; genus Tokudaia; species Tokudaia tokunoshimensis. The sequence continues at coordinate 173,306,737 of BTHU01000001.1, read as the reverse complement.
TTATGATGCTCTGAACCATATTGACACTCCACTTGTAAGAAAACATCCTAGTAAGTGTTCTATTGCTGTGAGAAGACACAATGACCATGGCAATGCTTATAAAATAAATCATTTATTTGGGACTTGCAGAGGTTTAATTCAGTGTCATTACAGCAGGAAGCATGGTGGCCTGGAGGCAGTCACCCAGCTGGAGAAGGTGATGAGATTTTACATCTAGATCTGCAGAGAGCAGGAAGAGACTCTGGACTTAGCATGAGATTTTGACACCTCAAAGCCCACTCCTCATGAAAGCCACACATCCGGATCCTTTCAAATAATGCTATTTCCTGATGATCAGTCATTCAAACCTATGAGTCTATGGGGTTCATTCTCATTTAAACCATCACAAAAAGCCACTGGGATGCTGGTTTCCGAGCCCGTAGAACCCGAAGCAACTATAAGAACGAAGGCTTTCCTCTATAAAGCACCCTACCTCAGATAGTTTGATAGAGTAACAAAAGTTGGCTAAGTCACCTTTCAACTTCTGGCCTCAGTCATTCACGTATTGAGAGGTGGCAAAGGGAGCTAGCTAGCCGGAAGAGTAAGTCTCTCTCTGGGGAGTAAGTAAATGAAAGCTTCTCATACTTCATATGCACATCGGATTAAATTAAGGTTCGACTTCCATCTTAAAATTTTGATGACATAAAAAACTCCATATGCAGTAGGTTATTCTCAGAAAAGCTAACCACAAGTGTGACTTATCAACTGAAAATCTAATCACATTGTATCACATTGGGAAAGAGGCTGAGAACAGGAGGAAGTCAAATTAGTCTATTTAAAGATGCCCAAAAGCCATGTAGGTGTGCATAGTTCTGACTGTAGGCTCGAGGTCCACAGACTCTTAAATGAGGTTTGTAGAAGCTGTGGTGTGGAAGAAAATGAATATTCACAGTAACCAGTCCCACTGATTTTGAGAATGTGTTCTCTTAATGAGATGAGGTAGTGGGGGTTAGAGAGATGGCTCCATAGTTAAGAGCACTCACTATTCTTGCAGAGGAGCCAGATTTTGTGCCTAGCTCCCACATGCTGAATCACAACCTCCAGTAACTGGAGTTCCAGAGGACCCAACACCCTCTCTTGGCCTCCACGGGCACCGTACACACATATTGTACACAAACATAAATGCAGGGAAAGCACTCATGCACATAAAATAAAAATATTATTTCTTAAAAGGAGGCAGTGATGGCTAAGGGTACATTGGCTGTTTGAAAATGTCAGTGTGAAGGATTAGAGATCTGGAGTCATAGAATGACCACCAGAGTACTAAAATGTGTGTGATTAGCTCTCACCACTGTGCCCTACAACAAGAAATCAGTTGGTTCACCTTGACTAAGATGGGTGAGTCACATCAGTAGATGCTAGCTCAGGCAGAGACAGTTCTAGTGGGGGCAGTCTGTGGGAGTCTGTGAGAACCAAGGACCACAGCCTATTTCCTCACATCTCTTTGTCTACTTAACCAACACGGGGTTCAGGGTTGCATAGACAAAAATATCTTGGCTTGCTAGGTAGCTAAATCTTTCTTCACTCAATGTATAGGAGGGAGAAGTAGTGGACTTTGATAACAAAATTCAAGTACGTGAGCTGGGGAGATAGCTTAGCTGGTAAAGTATTTGCTGTGTAAGCCTGGGATACTGAGTTGACTCTTTGAACCCACATTAGGAAAAAAATAAAAAATAAAACGCCAAGTGGGGTGGTATGGTCTTACTGTATAACGTTCAGCTCAAGCTACAGGATCTTTTCAAATCGGTTGCTAAGTATCTTTGTACAAAATAAAATGATGCCATTTGCTTGGGGTTTAGTTATAAACCATGAAGCTGACTTCAGTCTTTACAATGTTGCTTCTATCTGTCTTGTAAGCCAAAACAGATGGTTTTCTATTCAAAAGAAGAAACCTCTACAAAATGGATAATTTTGTTGTTTGTTATTTCATGTGGACTATACTGGCCTTGAATAGGGTATGTAGTTGAGTGTAGCTTTAAATTCCCAATCCCCCTGCCTCCACCTCCCAAGTGCAAAGATTGCAACCCTTCCAGCTCAGCAGAAGAAAATCCCTCTAAGAACAGATCTCCTAGATTGTCCAGTCCTACGTGAAGCTCATAGAAGTGGTTCCTTTGAAACTGGGTTACAACCTGTAGTCATGGCCCAAGGACTTTTTTCAGAAAGCCAAGTCTAATGAATGCCAGATGTTGGGCTGTGGTGAGAGAAGGTATTTACTTCAGGCTTCCTTCTTCCTAAGCTTTAGTTCTCTGCAAATACAGAGACAGAACCAGCCATGCTGCCTGTCTTCTGAAAGAAGGCTGGTCATAGACATCTGAGGACTCACAGAACATTCTGTAGCAGGTGATGCTTAGTCACCTCAGCATGATGGCTCTGTGAACCACAGTACTGATGGTCCCCAGTGGTTTCCTCACACATCACCAAGTCGCCGCTGTCTCGCAGAATCTGGCTGTAGAGCCCATCTTGTCCTCTCTGTCCCAATGGTATCATTTTTCCTCCTTTTTACTAACAGACTTATGACTGAACACTATGATTTTTCTCCAGGAAGACAATGCCATTTCAGGTTAGCTTTTGAAATTTTACGTCAAATACTATATTCTGTGTTAAATTTTTTAACTCTTAAGAATAGCAGGCATTATAAGTCATGGGCAGAGCATACTTATTTCCTTTTCACTGATTAAAAATTGGACTGAATGTGGGGCTGGAGAGAATAGAGTTTTTAGCCTATCTGCCTCCTCCAATCCCAGCTTCCCTAAACACAACCTCAGCCCCAGGCAATGAGAGCAGCATGGAGAGTGACTGACTGTGTAGGCTTAGCTTTTAAAAAAATATCTTAGGGAAGAATGAGAGCAAAAAAATATGTTCTTCAGAGCAAAGAATCAATAACCTAAAACTAAGTTCAGGTCCCCCAAATCTATGTGAAAGATAATTGTCAGCATACTCCCTCCTTTAAATCAATATGTATACATTGGATTTTAACAGCAGAGAAACACCAAGCTGTATTTTTGTACTGCCTGAAAGGGAGTTCGGCAGGAGCGTGGGTCTCCTGTTAGACTCAGCTGCTTGTCCCTTCTTAAGAAAGGTGGCTCACTCACTCAGGCTCATCATGTTAAGTAGCTTCTGTCCTGGTCCCTCTAACTTACAAGCAAGCACCAGAAACGTGGAGCCTTAGAGTAAGAGATATTTGTGTTCTCATAAGGTGGAGGCCTTGAATGAAGTGTCTATCAGCTGTGCTCCTAGGGGAAGTTCATTCTCTTCTCTACCCACCACTCCTTGGTTTTTATGGTTGGTGGTTGATGACAGTCTTTGACGTTCTTTGTCCTGTAGCTGGATTGTTCTAGCCTTAGTCAACATCTTAGACATTTTTTTTCTTGAGTCTTTTTGGTGTCTCTATATTCATATCACTTTATTCATTGTCCTTAATAGATTTGAGGTCCACTCAATCAAGGATAACTTCATCTTTAATTAACTACATTTACAAAATCTCCAGTTCCAGGAGCTGGAGAGACGGCTTAGTGGATGAAGTGTTTGTTATGCCGACTTGAAGACCTGAGTTTCAAACCTAAGCACCCATTTAAAACCCTGGGTGGCTGGTGCCTGTAATCCCTAATTGGAGGGGCCCAGGTCCCAGTCAGAGGCTGTCTCAAACAAAAGTAGATAATCTCTGAAGAATGACAACCAAGTACACCCCTGGACTCTACACACACACACATGTACATGCATCCACACATGAACGTATGAACACAAAGACACAATACTCTAGCTTCAAATTGAAGTTCAGTTTTAAAATCTTCAATGAACGTGTATTTCAGTCTACAGCAATCATCATAACTCACATTCATTTTGAACAGTATCCACTCCCATCTGGGATTAAATATTTGGGTCATACATTTGTCTATTTTTCTGCTTTGCTAGAACCTTCCTACTACCCTCTGTGCCATGATATGAAAATATAGTTGTGTTAGGTTTCTGTTCTTGTGACCAAATTCTTGAGGAAGTTAACTAAGGAAGAAAGGTAAATCTGAGTTCATGGTTTCAGTCGGTAGTTGACTGACTCCATGGCTTTGGGTCTGAGCTGAAGCAGAATGTGACAGCAGAGAGGCAGTGAGTGTGTAGGACAGAGAAAGCTAATCCTCCCGTGGCAACCAGAGCATGGAGACAGAAAACACCTTTTAAAGGCACTTTCCTGGTCATCTTCCTCTACTAGGAACCATCTTCCAGTGGCTCACCCCACTGTGAACTCATCAGTAGACCAGTCCTTGGATGAGGTTAGACCCTCTGTGACCTCAGTCATTGCCCAATAGTACCTCTACTTAGACACTGGGCTTTCAACAAGGGGCACTGAATACTGAAATTATCATAAGGTTTCAAGAGAACTGTGAGTCTCCTATATTATTCAAGCTTCAAGTCTGCTATTTAGCAGGAACTTGAAAATATTTGTGTTTAATTAATTATTCAACTGATTTAAGAGATCAGTTTTAATAACTCATTTCTGTTACAGTCAGCTCTTAACTTTTGCTTAAATGTTTTTAGGGTTCTCTCATTTATCTATAGCCCAACCACTGACAATCCATTTTGGGAGAAGAGGTGAATAAGAATTTATAAACAAATTAAAAGCTATTGTTTGGAAGCACAGGGTTTTCTAAAATTAACTCATTCATAATAACACAGCCATCTACTTGTGTACCATGCCACCACAGACCATTCTGTGTGTATAAGGGAAGGTGCTAAAGAGCTAGGGAGGGAGTGTAGGGAGGTTGGGCCTCAATTCTTGCCTATTTGGTAGTAAAAGCGCCCCACCACTTTCAGGTCAGCAGGAGGAATAGTGAGAATGGTTTGCAGAGAATCTGGAGTTTTGTTATTCTAACTAGTGGCCCACCTTGGTCTATACCACCTTGGTCTTGGCCCTGGGAATCACATATTCCTCTCGGTTTGCTATCATGCTTAGCAAATCCCATAGCTGAGCATCTGCCACTGCCCGAAAGAAATGGACCGGGAAAGGGCAGTGGTTACAGATGAGATACTTATCCAAAAATGAGTTTGAAAGAAAACTTAATAGAGTGAGAGGAACTGTGTGGGACAGGGAAGTAGGCAAAACATCTGTTTTCTATACTATCTTTTCTAGCCAAAGAGACCACTTAGAGTGACACAGAGAATATTCTGGAATGCCCTTCAGGACGGCAAGCAGCTTCTCATACTATCCCACTAGCACGGCTTCATCTTTCTGGATGGATTGAGACTATTTCATTGTAGAACTGGTGAGCTGATAACTCAAGTCCTCTTGCAAGATTGCCTGGAGTTTCTTGGCAGCTACCAATGCTGATGTGTGCTAGGAGTTCCCTCGTGCGTTTTACAGGCTTTTGGATGTCATTCTGGTGGATGATGTCACCTTCTACAAGGAGCAGTCAGTCATACGAGGACATCAGCTGGTAACCTTTCCCTTTCAGACTACCACCTGGAAGAACTGACAACTTCTAAGGAACATTTCCTTTTCAAAACAAAGGAAGCATGTCCTATGGGTCTCAGAGGCAGTCAATTAAAAGCTGGGGTGACAGTAAGCACTGGCATCTGGCTCATCAGAGGAACACAGTGATCTCCACTGGTGTTCTTGTGTGTCATGCGGAAGCCACAGACAAATCCAATAATACACTCAATTATCTAGAATCCTTGCTAAAGGCAAGCTGCAGGGGAGTTGCTGTGAGTTTCTGAATTCAATGTTGTTTTAATCAAGGTATTGCTTTTCTTTTGCTAGAGTTATTAATTAAAGGGATATATGCTGTTTTTAATCCTCAATTTTCAGGAAGGGACGACAGCAACAGGAGTTCATTTCTGGGTTACCTTACTGTCTAATGCAGACTCTTCTAGACAATCGGCCCTCCACCAGTCACCTGAGAACCCTACTCTTTAAGATGAGCTCTGACATTCCTTGGCCTCCAGCATCTCCCACATTTAGAAGGTGGCTGGAGAGAAGGGATGGAGAAGCAAATATAACTGTCTTTTGTGAGCTGTCTTGGATGTATCTTGCCCAATGTTTGTTCACCTTCCATTGGCTGACACTCAGTTTCCATTACACACAACTGCAAACAACGCTGAAATACACAACCTAGCTAGGGATCTAGGGCAGTGAGGTGCTGGGTAAGGGAGCACCTGTTTGGGAACCTAAGAAGTAGGATTCTGGGTAATGAGGTACCTGCCTGGGGACCTAGAATGGTGAGGTGCTAGGCTAGGAAGCACCTGGCTAGCTGAGGATGTCAGATAGTGGGGTCCTAGGCAAGGGTCACTGGGCTGGGGACCTAGGATAGTGAGGTGCTAGTCAAGGAAGCAACTGGTTGGGGCCCTGGGACGGTTAGGTACTGGGATCATTTCTGTCACAGAAAGCAGGGTTTAGAGCCCTTGACCCTGTCTTTTCCAGTCAGCACAGCTAAGGAGGAATGGCCGACCTGATTCTGAATCCTGTTCCCAAGTGAGCTCCTTGTGAATCGAGGCTTAGACTGGGTGTTGTAGTCTGTGGACCCCAACCATGCACCACCTGCTATTGTGGAATAACCCAAGGCTGTTCTGAACTCCCTGCACAGCTATGGAAATAATTCTAGCTGCCTTTTAAGACACAGACCTAGAGAAGGAATGTGTCTACTCTGGCCACATTCCTTCTATTAGAGCAAAGTTTCTCAACACAGTGTTACTATCAAGGTGTTTTTGAAGTTGTCTCTTTCTTCATCCTCTATGCGTATGTATATGTATCTACACAATACACATGTACATATAGACACACATAGTATATACATGTGGATTCATACATACATGTTATATACATGAAGATGCATATGTATATTCCAGTATATACATATACACACACACTGGTCACTATATATGTATATGTATGCATATGTGTATATGTATATCACCATATATACATTTATATATAGATACAAATAATTACTTGGGATAATATTTTAATTATTAAAATTCACCATTGATAAAGTACTTTTTAATGCAAAATTTTAAAAAACTGACTTGGAAAACTAATAAAAACTATTTCATACATCCTTGAGACAAAATAATAAAATGCAACATAGACTGCTTAAAAATATGTAAATAGTGCATCTACATATTCTGAGGTTTCATATGACCAATGCTTATCATGTGGGAGATACTGAAACCCTAGAAATTATTTCCTTAATCCTCAGAACAACCCTCTAGGGTAATATTCTTGTAACTCTGTATTGCAGATGAGAAGCTGAGGGCTGGAGGGTTACATATTTATGCGTGGTCACAGAAGTTTCTAGAGCCACAGAGAAGATCTGTTACTACAAAGGAATTTTGTACAGTCTCTTGCTGTTTGTGCTTCCCATTTGAGGACACTCAGAGGTAAGTAAGCACGGATCAGTACTGGCTGATTTTGCTTAAAGGGGCAAACTTTTTCTGTGGCACTTGCTTTCTCAGATTTGCCTCATGGAGGAAACACAAAGCACAGGCCAACAGGACAGGCTCCATCCACCTCTTAAGTTTGTCTAGTGTTAGGAGAAACTAAGTGATCATTCCTTGTGCCTTTCCAGATACAAACCTGTCTAAGCATCCCATCCCTGAATCAGTCAGTCACTGCAAGGGAGTGAGTTTTCAGGTTGATGATTTGCTGTGAAGAAGTATAAAATAAGTGAATTACAAGGTCAAATGTGGATTTTAACATTTCTAAGCACGAATGTGAGCATGGTGACTTGGGTTGTACAGGTGATCCTTGGTCACCCATGGCATTTACTCATGGTATATTTTAAGATGTTTGATTTCTGATTACTAGTTAGAGCATTTTATTTTTATCCTTATTTCTTTCATCAAGAAATGGAACTCAAGGGGATACATCTTTTATTTTCCAAACACACATAGCTGCACAGCATTAGAAAGAAAAGTAGACTTCCCCATGGTAAGTAGGTGGAAAGTCACACACTGAAGGATCTTTCTACCAATCTGTTATCTAGGTCATTTGGGGACTGGTTTTATTTATTTTTAAATTTCCTTAGCCAAGTTTAAGCATTTTGTATTTGTTTCAATTCTCCTAGGAAATTTCTAACTAGATTTTTGCCTCTTTAGAGTCAGCCAGAATGTTCTACTTTTTGCTATCCCAAAGGAATCGGGGTGTTAAGAATTCTTGATGCCAGAAGCCTTTTTTTATGCACAAAGAAGAAACTTAGAACAGTCTAGAAGCCAGATCTCCAGGACACAGTACAGTTCCTGTACAATCCAATTTTGCAAGGAATTAAAAGTTTGGGAACTTATTTGTTTCATTAAAAGTATAAGAACAAGAATTAATTAACAGGGAAATTATTAAAACAATGCATAAAACATATCCTGCTGGTTCCTGGAATCTGACAGTCTTAATTTTTCTTTTCTTTGCTCTGTATATCTATAAATAGCTTCTAAAAGTTAACCAGTGTGCTGTAATTAATTTGTTTGAAGGAACTGGCTGTAATTATAACCGTGGAAAGAGCATGATGGCTGAAAACTGTCATGTTGGAAGATGTTGGTGTTGACGACTTAGTGAAGCGCAGTATCGGCCAACTGTGGCACTGAGGACTCAGCATGCTGTTGGTTCTGCTATGAATGCAATCAGATTCTAAGCTGTAATGGGAAAGATATAAACCAAGAGCTAGAAATGTCTTGCAGTGCCTGGTGCCATGTGGATACAACACATCTATTGGATAAAGGCCGACTTAATAAAACCATAACCTTTTCAAACGAGAAACAAAAGCGGAAGAAGGAAGAAAAATGATTCAAGTTCATTCCCTCTGTCACAGCAGGGCCAAGGCCAAGAGCTAACACTTGTGTTTTAGTCAGTATCTCACTATGTAGTTCAAGCTGGCCTGCTACATATGGATATCCTCCTGGGTTATCTGTAATGTATTCATTACAGGCATGAGTTGCTAGCCCTGGCTAAGACTCCTTCATCTAAAGTTAGTGTTTATTTTTACCAAGTTATGAGTTGGTATGAGTTATAAGCTTTTTGTTTGTTTGTTTGTTTTCTGTTTTTGTTTTTTTTTCAAGACAGGGTTTCTTTGTGTAGCCCTGACTGTCCTGGAACTCACTCTGTAGACCAGGCCAGCCTCAAGCTCAGAAATTCTCCTGCCTCTGTCTCCCAGGTGCAGGGATTAAAGGTGTGTGCCATCACTGCCCAGTGAGTTGTAAGCTTTATAAACAGTAAGCAAGGGCTGGAGAGATGGCTCGGTGGGTAAGAGCACCTGGCTGCTCTTCCAAAGGTCCTGAGTTTAAATCCCAGCACCCACATGGTGGCTCACAACCATTTGTAAAATGATCTGACGCCCTCTTCTGGTGCTGTATGAAGACAGCTACAGTGCCCTTACATAAAATAAATAAACCTTTGGGGGAAAAAAAAACACTGGGCATTGAAATGTGTTGTTTAAAAAAAAAAAACAGTAAGCAAAAGCAATTTACCTAAGAAAAACAGAAGGAGCAGACATTGAAAGTGATTTTTAGGCAGTGGGTGTTTTGATGTGTGGCTTGTTTGGAACTGTGTGAGGTCACTTTATGGCTTGGTTTAAGACTGGAGGAGGCAACAAAGTTAGAGTTTCAAGAAGGTTCCAAGTGCAAACCTTTGATGTTTTCTTTGGAAGAAGAGCTCTGTGTGACTCACAATAAGCTAATAGATCAAAACAAACAAACAAAGCATCTTAACTAGACAAGCATACGAGGCAACAATGGTTAGCTATGAACTACATTAAAATTAACTTTTGATGGTTGAGATGTGGACCCTAGTTATCCTAAGCATCTTGTAGCTTAATGACTTAAAATTTGCAAACAATATCTTCTGTCAAAATATATTATATTCTTCTGTCTACTTATATTATATTCAGAATGTGGTGGTTTGATTGACGGCTTTTAGTTAAATTCTCTGGAACCACCTTTTGGTTTGTGTGATTGTTGGAAATCAGCAGACTAAAGCTGATAGCAGGACTAGGTCTAGACTCACATGATTCTCATTAGCTGTTTTCCCTATTTATAAGTACTTTCTTTGACTTTTATATGTAATTTATAAGTAACTTTCTTTCCCAAGAATTGTGACATTTACTTTCCGGTGATCAGATTCCCCATACCACCAAGGCTCTGCTGTTTCTTAATCACCTCTATTGATTACCACTCCCCAATCCTCCAGATTTCTGCTATGAAAATGGCGTGTGTGATGGCTGTTTTGTTTTTTTTTTTATCCTCTGACACTAGGGGCCCTTGTATGCTGTGGTCTAGACAAGTGTTCTGCACAGCCCTGTGATATCTGAAGCTTGGACTGACTCTGGGGCTACTGGGAACTGGTGGAATCTTGCAGAAGGGAGCTAGGTCATTGAACATGTGCTAAAGAAGTGGCCATGACTGTTGAGTCCTTCTCCCTATTTTTGCTTCCTGGCCACCTTGAGTTCCATCCACACAGTCCTTGGCCACATGTGTTGCCTTACCATAAATCCAAAGCAAAGGGACCAACTGACCAGACACTGAAACCTCTAAAACCTGAGCTAAATCAAGCTTTCATTCTTTCTTAGTTAAATATCTCGTGTATTTTGTTATCACTATGGTAAAGTGTACCAATGAATGGGTCTTTGTGTCTAGAAGCATAGTACCTATCTGAGAGAAATTAGTTACATTTACTCTATTATTTTCTTATTCTTCCACATCCCTTACTATTTCCTGTTTTAAGAAGGATCCTTGAGTACTGGGACATGAGGAACACTTGTGTCTGTGGTAACAAATTTGCCCATTAAATTGGACCTTTAGGTACAAGTTAAGCTGCCTGCTTATGAGCAGGAGGACCCTTCCCAATGTCTATCGATCTTCACAGAGTTCAGGCAAAAACACTAGACCCTTTCCACAGAAACAAAAAGCAATTCAAGAAAACCACCTGGGTATCCAACATTCTCTAATACAAATATCAATATTAGCCAAATAGTTAAACGATGAGGCTTTTCTAAAACTGCTTTTTCTGCTACTGAGCTCTCTCTTGTCATTAGGCTTGCTGGTTATATTTGTAATTCATAGCATCAAAAACAACAGCTTGGGTACAGATTGTGTCTTTCATTTGGAAATGCAAACCAGTTTTGAGACTTTCATCTCAGCTGACAAAATCTGGCTATCACATGCTTTATTACACAGATCTAAAAAACTATTAATCAGATATCATTACATGATAAGTGTTTGCATTTTCTTACAAAAATATTTACTTACCTTTCTAATATAAAATTTAGTGAGTTTTAAGAAATTAAGAATGGCTGCCCAAGACTAGATACAAACATCAGAAAGTAAATTTAATTCTGTTGAGCTCTGCCCCTTTGCCTCAGAAACCATCCTTGGGACAATATTCATGTCAGTTGGAGCTTTCAAAAATAAGAGTACATGTTTAATATATCAGATGGATTTAAAGGTTCCTCCCCTAAAATTTACATGTATAAATACATGCGTGGTATGTACTCACTGATAAGTGGATATTAGCTAAAAAGTATAGAACACTCATGATACACTCCACAGATCCTAAGAAATTAAACAAGAAAAAAGGCCCAAGTGAGGATGCTTCAATCGCACTTAGAAGGGGGAACAAAATAATCGTGGAAGGCAGGAGGGAGGGACCTGAGTGGGTGAGGGGAGGGAGAGCAAAAGGGAGACAGGAGAGAAGCACAGAGGACCAGGAGAATGACTGGAAATATGCAGCTGTTGGAGGTGGGAGGTGGGGGAAGGGAACTCTAGAAATTCCCAGAGACCTTGAATAGTCTCCCAGGACTCATGTGGGTGACTGAAGTCAAAATGCCCAACAGTGGGGATATGGAACCTGAAGAGACTACCTTCGGTAGTTAGGCAGGGTCCCCAGTGGAGGGATGGGGACACCAATCCACCTTCAAAGTTTTTGACCCAAAATTGTTCCTGTCTAAGGGAAATGCAGAGAAAAAAAATGGAGCAGACACTGAATGAATGGCTGACCAGTGACCAGCCTATCCATTGGTGAGCACCAGTACCTGACACTATTACTGAAGCAATGTTGTGCTTGCAGATAGGAGACTAGCATAGCGGCCATCTGAGAGGCTCTATCAGCAGCTGCCTGAGACAGATGCAGATACTCACAACCAAGCATTGGATTGAGGATGGGACACCTATGGAAGAGTTAGGGGAAGGATTGAAGTAACTGAAGAGATGGCAACCCTATAGGAAGACCAACATGTAAACTAACCTGGACCCCTGGGGGCTCCCGGAAATTGAGCCACCAACCAAAGAACATACATGGGCTTATCCAAAGCCCCCAGCACATATGTAGCAGAGAACTGCCTTGTGTGGCCTCAGTGACTTGATGCCCCAGGGAGGGGCGATACCCAGAGAGAGACACTCTTTCAGAGGTGAAGGGGAGGAGGTATGGCAGAAGAACTCTAGGAGTGGAGACTGAGGGAAGGGGGAGTCAACCTTTGGGATGTAAATAAATTAATTAATTAATAAACGACAAAAAACTTCTGTTTATGAGGGGTCACAGAGGCACCAGGTAGAAAGAAGGGCTGAATGAACTAATCTAAAGCAGTCTACTTTGTTCCAAAGCAAGAAGAGTATCTGAGACATGAAGAAAAGATTCTCGTGACCATAATGACATACTTCAAGTACTTAGGAAGAACATCCAGGACACATTTATGAATAAACAATGGCCCTTCACCATCAGGCACTTAGTGAGGCCACAGTCCCCTAGGGGTGGTGACCAACAAGAAGATGTAAAAGACCAATCCTCCACCAGGACAGACCCAATCTATCTGTAAGAACAACTGCTACAGAATATGCCACGGGATCATGTCTACCAGATCACTATCTGGGGCCATCAGTCCATCCTCAAACTCCAAATGGTGTGGGCTGGAAATATGGCTGCTATGTTGCAAGCACTGGCTCCTGATCTGACTGTGCATTGCAAATGTCAAAGGTCTTTGAGGCCCAGCTCCAAGGAATGTTCTGGAAGTTCCAAGACAGGCTACTTATTCATCATTGTCAACGAAGTCATTTACCTATTTGATTGAAAAAAGTTAATAGATAATGCTCAGAAATGTACATTTTTTTTCCTGAAAAAAGAAATCCTACCTTGCTACTTGTTTGCCATATTTAAGTATTATATGAACACCAAGAGGCTGAACCCTTCTTGGCTGGAGGGATTATGTGAAATTACTGCTGAGCTCTTGAGAGATCCAACTAAGGATTTCCCATGAATAGATGATGCCCCGCTGTTTCTTTCTTCAACGTGGAGAAAATACAGGCAGTGATATTAATAAGAGTCCTTTGTAGGAAGATTAAAGTAAACATGACTGAGGGCCTCCTGTTACCTGTACTTTGACCCTCGATTTCTTCCTAATATTCTCCTTCAAATGTCTTGTTGTTTTCTTCCCTGCTTTGAAACTTAGCTAATTAAAAACTGTTAAACCTGTCAAAACAGTTCTTGAAAGGAATGTCCTGACAGAGGAATGTCACTTGCCCACCACGCCCAGTGAGAGGCACGAACATGAGAACAAATCTCTTACTGTTGCGGAGGAAAGTTTTGCAGTAGCCAAGGATGAATTGTGTCTGAGTCTAATTACAGGTAAGTCTCTCTATTCTCACCTTTAAAGCCTCAGCCCTGCTTTGGCTTACAGAAATGGAGTTGCAGGTCCCCTCCAGTGTGCATCAGCTGAATAAAGCCTTTGTTTAAGCCACTTCAACTATTATTGTAGAGACCAGGTAAAACCCACCCACTCTACTAATTTGTAGAAATCTTCCCTCAGTTCTAGGGACTGGGTGTATGCTTTTTCCATATTCCTTCCCAGCCTATCCTGGAATCCCATTATTGTGGTACCGAGCAGAAGAAATAACAGTGTCTTGACTATTTGTGCCTTCCAGGAGAATATAAGCTTTTTTAGGGCCAGGATATCTCTTCTGTCAGACACATAAGAAGTACTCATGCATTTCCTAAATGATGACAGGCTGTTTCTTATAAATACAATATCATGTTAATTCTTATCAGTCTTGCCTGATCTACAATTTAGTTAGGCTTCTTAGCCTGGTCAGATCTTAGCATCTAGCAATGCCAAAAGACTGTGAAAAACCAAGGAAAACTCTGTAGGTGTTATTTGCATAACCCAATGGCCACCATGGATTAGATGCTACTGAAGAAATTAGTCACTATTGATCTATCTTAGCAAATTACTCCTAGACATTAAACCAGTCGGGTAGGTTCTTATTTCAGCCTTCTAGCTATCCTTCTCCTTTCTTATGAATTGTATTGTGAGTCGGAATATCATGGGGATTTCACATTTCTGCACAGACAGAGTAGTATTTTGGTACGTGATGGTTTCTCTGGAAGAATAAATGTTGTTTTTGAGACTAGCTATTTCTTTGATGACCTAAGACTCTGAAATGTGACTTGGCATCTTGATGGATCCACTTTACTGTCCTTAGAATTTTCTTTTTGTTTTTATTACCTCTCTGGACTTTGGTTTATTGAATATTATGTTCTCATCCTAGAACATACCACAGTAGATGTATCTTATTGAACTTTATGTTCCCATCCTAGAATGACCCGTCCAGCAGGTCTAGTTATTCAGGGTCCCGAAGAGGCACTACCTGAGGGTCATGGGGGGGAGAGAAGAACGAGACCAAGCAAGATTCCATTTGTCAAGGTCTCGTTTATTGTCAAACAGGCAGCATGTTTTAAGCAGTAGGGATGAGGAAGTTGGGAGGGGGAACTATGGGGAAGTGACCTATGGGCCAAGCCCTGAATGAGGAAGTTGGGAGAGAGAGCTAGGGGGAAGTGAGCTATGGGCCAAGCCCTGGGCCGGGTGCCTGGGACATTCTGCGGTTTTTCCCGCGAAGGTCAGATTTTTATCTTGGTCTTGATGTTCCATCAGGAAGGTCAGGAGTTTCACTCGAAGGGAGGGGCGGCCTGTCTATGTAGCCAGCAGTTGGCCTGTCGGCCCCCAACACTAGAACATACCAAAGTAGATGTATCTTAAATATTTGCTGTATGAGGGTAACAGACAATCAAGAGTCACAGGAATTACAATGCATCATGATAGAAATGAGAGCAGATGTCACTGTAGGTCAGGGGAGCAGAGTTAGAAACATTCATGTTTGGAGACTCCTTTTTCCCCGCTTTATATCCATCAAATGGACAGTGGAAAGGACCTCAATACTATTATCAGAATTTACCATTCTTCAAATCAGTGTTCTCCAAGTGAGCTTCATGAGAGTTTAGATCCACAGCTGTGGATGTCAATTTGTAACATAATATGGCCGATGCTGATAATGGCTACCTACGATTTCTTGGCACTGGCCATTCCAAGAATTCTCATGGGTCCTCTGTGCAGTTTGACTTTCTCTACGAAGTTTGGCTTGTGGATAAGTCAAGATGCCAATGCTGAAGTGACTGATAGACATAAGCAATAGACTGTAAGTCTCAGGTGTTTTTCCAGTGACATAGCTGAGGTATGGTTTACTCTGATCCCAGAAGATCCCCAGAAGAACTCACACAGAAACATACTTATTAATACACACTATATTGGTGTCACTATCTTTAATAAACAATGTTTATAGCCTAATCTTGAACCCACTTTATAGGAAACCATTGCTAAAGACATACTTTAAATAAACTCCTTAGTTAAGAAATTTGGAAAGTATTAGGCTAAGCTTACCTCTAAGAATTGCTTCTGAGATGGAGAGGATTTAATTAGAATATTCTTCCCACACCAGCATTTTATGATGTTTAATTTTCGGGATCAGTTTGAGACACTCAAATTCCAACAAAAATCTCTCTATATGAAACATTTCTCTGCAAGCTGCTTAGACTTAACTCAGAAAGTTTTTTTAATTTTTTTTTCTGTTGGAATCATTAACTATGAGTACTCTGCATAAGCTGTCACAAATTTCAAAATATGGGCAACTCTGAACCATGGTGAATCCATCTCTTTAGTCCTAGATTGGATGACGACCCTTCACAAGCAAGCATTTCAAGGAAATGAAGACTGAACTCAGCTGCTGAGATGTTTGCAAAAGAAGGATGATGATAAAGAATGGTGGCTTGTGGCTTGGAGGGGTGTGTGTGTGTGTGTGTGTGTGTGTGTGTGTGTGTGTGTGTGTATTCTACTCCAAACAGCTTTCTTTTGCAATTCTAAAAACTCTCTGGATAGCTCATCTCTTGCAAATCAAAAGCACAGTCTTTTATTTACTTATCAATTCAGTCATTACCCCCAGGTTCCCTTTTGATTATCGCATGAATCAGCATCCTGTGAACTCAGCCCCTTGATTCTTTGAAAGAGACAACAAGTACAAGCCCAGACAGTAGTTGGGTGGGACCCTGCCCTGAAATTACCATTCCTATCACATCTGTGCCTAAACTCCCTCTGACCTTGAACTCAGGAATCTGCCAACCTTTGTAAGCATAAACAAACAAACAAAAAACACAGCAGGGCAGGATCTTGCACTGAGATCACCACTCCCTCGGTGTCTTTTTCTCCTTCTTTAGTATCTTTACAGCAAGCTGGCTCATAGTGTAGCTGCCTCTGTTCCTTTAGATCTGCGAAGTTCTTTATGCAATTCATATTACATCCTTATATTTTTCATAGTTGAGAAACTATATATTTATGAATTCATGTTTTCAGTGTTCTTTCCCACAGTCATAAGGACTGTCCTGAAGATCACAGTGTTCTACCATTTTGCTGAGACATTTGACTCACCCTCATCTCCTGGACTCATGCTATCTCTATCATAGAGTCATTAACCTTGGCAGAGAGGATATTCCTCAAAGGAGGAACATGAAAATATGTTCATTATGTACAACACTCCTGGAGGTCCACCCCTGCTGGCTCTATTCCAGGAGTGGCAATCATGTAATTCTGTCCCTACCATGGCCATCCATGCAGGACTCAGCAATTATACTCATTGCTTAAAATTTTTAAATCTTCTTTCAGTGTTTTTCCTGCCTTCCTGTCTTCTGAGGATCACAGTTTCACATATATTTGGGAACTTGACACTGATAACACAACTGTCACCCTGTTATATAAGATGACCGGGATAATATGGTCATCCTGTGCCATATTATACCTGTAAAATCCCGGATCCTCCTTGGTCAGTTGTACTTACTTTGAGAGGCTCCCAAGTGAGACACTAAGAAGCAGATCCAAGATTAATGTAAAAGCAAGAGCTTTATTTTCCAGCCTCAATTAGTCCCTCAAGGCAGGTGATTAGAAGGTTACTCCAGAATAGCTATTACAAGCAGTTTTTATGCTTTTTAGGAACACAGGTTACATCAGCAAGTTTACAGTTCAAACTTATTGGATAAGCATATTGATATTTAAATCTATTGGCTAACAAGCATGGACAGATCATGACATTTGAACTCTATCTGGGACTTTCCAGAGGGTCAGGTAACTATCAGTCAGTACATTCTGCAGAATAGTTTACTCAAGAATGTTCCTGTGGGTACAGAATGGAACTTGGTCTTGACCCCAGGCAGGAGGGGAAGCTGTGGGTGGGGGTGGGGAAGTGTAAGACTGACAAAAGCTTTTAGGGTTCTTCACACCCTCTGGCTGTGTTAAAATAGTTTTAAAATGGTTTCTATCATCCTACTGACACCAGCTTTCCTCTTCGGAAACACGGTCTCACTAAGTTCAAGAGGCTGGCCTTGAACTTGCAAAACGTCTGCCAAGTAGAAACAAAGAGAACTATACAAAGAATCAACAAAACTAGGAGCTGGTTCTTTGAGAAAATCAACAAGATAGATCAACCCTTAGCCAAACTAATTAGAGGGTACAGAAACAGTATCCAACTTAACAAAATCAGAAATGAAAAGGGAGACATAACAACTGAGGAAATTTCAAAAATCATCAGATCCTACTACAAAAGCCTATACTCAACACAACCCGAAAATCTAGATGAAATGGATGTTTTCTAGACAGATACCAGATACCAAAGTTAAATCAGAATCAGGTAATTCATCTAAACAGTCCCATAACACCTAAGGAAATAGAAGTAGTCATTAAGTCTCCTAACCAAAAAAAGCCCAGGGCCAGAAGATTTTAGGGTAGAATTCTATCAGACCTTCAAAGAAGTTATAATTCCTATACTCCTCAAACTATTTCACAATATAGAAACAGAAGGAACACTACCCGATTCATTCTATGAAGCCATGGTTACACTGATACCAAAACCAAAGATCCAACAAAGAAAGAGAACTTCAGACCAATTCCCTTATGAATATTGATGCAAAATACTCAATAAAATTCTCTCAAACTGAATCCATGAACACATCATGATGATCACTCACCATGATCAAGTAGGCTTCATCCCAGAGATGCAGGGATGGTTCAATATAAGAACATCCACTAACTTAATCCACTATATAAACAAACTCAAAGAAAAAGAAAAAAAAAAAACCACATGATCATCTCATTAGACGCTGAAAAAAAAAAAAACTTTGACAAAATACAATACCCCTTCATGTTAAAAGTATTGAAGAGATCTGAAATTCAAGGCCCTTACCCAAACATAATAAAAGCAATATACAGCAAACCAATAGTCAACATCAATCTCAATGGAGAGAAACTTAAAGCAATCCCACTAAAATCAGGGACAAGACAAGGCTGCCCACTCTCTCCCTGCCTATTCAATATAGTACTTGAGGTTCTAGCCAGAGAAATTAGACAACAAAAGGAGGCCAAAGGGATACAAATTGGAAAGGAAGAAGTCGAAATATCATTATTTGCAAATAATATGATAATAAATATAAATGAACCCATTAATTCCACCAGTGAACTCCTACATCTGATAAACAACTTCAGCAAAGTGGCTGAATATAAAATGAACTCAAACAAATCAGTAGCCTGCATCTACTTAAAGGATAAGTGGACTGAGAAAGAAATTAGGGAAATGACAGCCTTCATAATAGTCACAAATAATATAAAATATCTTGGTGTAACTCTAACCAAACAAGTAAAATATCTGTATAACAAGAACTTCATGTCTCTGAAGAAAGAAGAAGAAAAACCTCAGAGGATGCAAAGATCTCCAATGTTCATTGATTGGTAGGATTAGCATAATGAAAATGGCCATCTTACCAAAAGCAATCTACATATTCAATGCAGTCCCTTTTAAAATTCCAACTCAATTCTTCACAGAGATAGAAAGAGAAATCCTCAAATTCATCTGGCATAACAAAAATCCCAGGATAGTGAAAATTATTCTCAACAATTAAAGAATTTCTGAGGGAATCACCATCCCTGACCTCAAACTGTACTACAGAACAATAGTGATTAAAACAACATGGTATTGGTACAGAAACAGGTAGGTAGATCAATGGAATAGAATTAAAGACCCAGAAATAAACCCATACACCTATGGTCACTTGATCTTTGACAAAGAAGCTAAAACCATCCAGTGGAAAAAAAGAGTATTTTCAGCAAATGATGCTGGAACAACTGATCAGCATGTAGAAGAATGCAAATTGATCCATTCTTACCTCCTTGTACAAAGCTCAAGGCCAAGTGGATCAAGGACCTCCACATAAAACCAGACACACTGAATGTAATAGAAGAGAAAGTGGAAAAGAACCTCTAACACATTGGCACAGGGGAAAATTTCCTGAACAGAACACCAATGACTCATGCTCTAAGATCAACAATCGACAAAGCTTCTGTAAGGCAAAGGACACTGTCAATAGGACAAAATGGCAACCCATAGATTGGGAAAAGATCTTTACCAACCTTATATCTGATAGAGGGCTAATATCCAATTAAAACTTAAACTATTAAAAGGTTAGAGAAGAGGACAAAAGCAAAATAAAAATGAAGTCAAAACAAAACAGAAAAGACAGAACAAAAACATACACATCTACCAACCAACCAAGTAGCTAACAAACCAACTATGCGGAACAACAAAGGAGACATGCGGAAGAAGGGCAGGGGAAACCAACTGAACACAAGCAGAAACAAATCACAGCAAAGATTTCCATAGCCTTGTTCCAATCTGTAAGCCCTGCTGGTTTTTCAAACACCAAGTGTTCTGAGCACCTGAGATTCCTAGAGCTGCAAGTGTATCAAGTCCAGTCACAGAGACTAGCGAAGCTTGGATGTTGATTCTTGAGTTGGGTCACAGGTCATGTCTTGGCTACATTGCAGCAGGTGACAGGTGTTGCTAAAGCTTTTGGCATGCATGCTCATTACCAGGATGGATGGCTGATGTCAAAACCGTGGTCTCTCTCTGATCTCTGGGGTTTGGAACATTTTGACTAGATGCAAATTGCTGTGAGTTTTTTTATTTATTTATTTATTTTTTTTTATTTTAAAAGATCTTTTTTTTTTAATTTTATTTTTTAATTTACATTCCAAATCACTTCCCCTTTCCCGTTTCCTCCCTCCCCGAAAGTCCCATAAGCCCCCTTCCCTCCCTCTTTTCTCCATTCAACCCCCTCTTGTTACTCTGTCCTGGTGAGTTTTTTAACATCATAATGATATAATGTCTATGTGCTCACTGCTAATGTGAAGCAATAACATAAGTTTTTGTATGTTGATCTTGCATTCTGTGATCCTTGATATCATTGTACTCTCTATAGATTGTTTAGGGGTCTTCCATATTGAGAGTCCTGTTATCTCTAGATAGGGTCATTTTTAATTTCTTCCTTTATATTCTTCCTGACTTCAGGTTCTTTTTTTTTAATTAAAAGTGTTCAGGCTCAGAGACAGACAGGCATAATATCGCTTCGGTTTCAGGCAGCTTGGGTGTAACCTGCTCCCAGGTGCTGGGCTGATCTGCAGTAACCAGCGCGCCAGTTCCTCGGTGGGACCTTCTGCCTGCTGGAGGGACCCCGCGCAGGGAGGGAGCCCGCCAGCTTCCCTTCCGCGACCTCTGTTCCCGCGGACTGCGCTGGAGAGACCGGTACCCAGGCTCTCCCCCCGATATAACATCACTTGGGACACGGCCTGTTGGGGCTTCCGTCTGTGCCCGAGGGCGGGTTGGCGCTGTAGTCGTCTGGGCGCCAGATCGGCGGGCCATCGTGACCACAGGGTGAGCGGCGCCACGGAGACTGCCCTCCGCCATCTTTGCTCCAGTGACCAGGTAGTTGGGACCGCCAGGCTCAGAGACAGACAGGCATAATATCGCTTCGGTTTCAGGCAGCTTGGGTGTAACCTGCTCCCAGGTGCTGGGCTGATCTGCAGTAACCAGCGCGCCAGTTCCTCGGTGGGACCTTCTGCCTGCTGGAGGGACCCCGCGCAGGGAGGGAGCCCGCCAGCTTCCCTTCCGCGACCTCTGTTCCCGCGGACTGCGCTGGAGAGACCGGTACCCAGGCTCTCCCCCCGATATAACATCACTTGGGACACGGCCTGTTGGGGCTTCCGTCTGTGCCCGAGGGCGGGTTGGCGCTGTAGTCGTCTGGGCGCCAGATCGGCGGGCCATCGTGACCACAGGGTGAGCGGCGCCACGGAGACTGCCCTCCGCCATCTTTGCTCCAGTGACCAGGTAGTTGGGACCGCCAGGCTCAGAGACAGACAGGCATAATATCGCTTCGGTTTCAGGCAGCTTGGGTGTAACCTGCTCCCAGGTGCTGGGCTGATCTGCAGTAACCAGCGCGCCAGTTCCGCGGTGGGACCTTCTGCCTGGTGGAGGGACCCTGCGCAGGGAGGGAGCCCGCCAGCTTCCCTTCCGCGACCTCTGTTCCCGCGGACTGCGCTGGAGAGACCGGTACCCAGGCTCTCCCCCCAATATAACATCACTTGGGACACGGCCTGTTGGGGCTTCCTTCTGTGCCCGAGGGCGGGTTGGCGCTGTGGTCGTCTGGGTGCCAGATCGGCGGGCCATCGTGACCACAGGGTGAGCAGCGCCACGGAGAGTGCCCTCCGCCATCTTTGCTCCAGTGACCAGGTAGTTGGGACCACCAGGCTCAGAGACAGACAGGCATAATATCGCTTCGGGTTCAGGCAGCTTGTGTGTAACCTGCTCCCAGGTGCTGGGCTGATCTGCAGTGACCAGCGCGCCAGATCTGCTGTGGGACTTCTGCCTGGCAGAGGGACGCCCCCTCCCCCCCCCAGGAGAGATCACACACCCCTGCACAGGGCAGGAGCCTGCCAGCCTCCCTTTGGCGACCTCTGCTCCAGGAATCCACTAGGCTGAGCCTTTAGATGTGCAAGGCCTCCCCAATATAAGATCACTTGGGGCAAAGCACATTAGGGCTCCAAAGTCACTCAGGAGCAGGCAGGCCCCAGAAATCGGTGCCAGGGGAATCCTGGTAATCCAGGGGGGGGCAGAAATAGCTTTGCAGGCTCACAGGAGGTCCAACCAACAGCCAGTGGCAGCAGGACCAACTAACACCAGAGGTATCCAGATGGCAAAAGGCAAACGTAGGAATGTTACTAACAGTAATCAAAGTAATGTAGGACCATCCGAACCCAACTCTCCAACAGCAGCAAGTCCTGGATACCCCACCACACCCGAAAGACAAGATCTGGATTTAAAATCACTTCTCATGATGCTATTAGAGGATCACAAGAAGGACACAAATAAATCTCATAAAGAGTTACAGGAGACCATGAATCAACGGTTAGAAGCCCTTACAAAGGAAACACAAAAATCGCTTAGAGAAATGCGGGAGAACATGGATCAAAAGATGGAGGCGCACAAGGAGACAACACAAAAATCGCTTAACGAGATGAATCAACGGGTAGATGCACTCACAAAGGAATCACAAAATTTGCATAAAGAAATGCAGAAGAATATGGGTCAACAGACGGATGCCCATAAGGAGGCAACACAAAAATTGCTTAAAGAAATGAATCAACGGTTAGATGCCCTTACAAAGGAAACACGAGAACTGCTTAAAGAAATGCAGGAGACGATGGATCAACAGATGGAATCCCATGAGGAGGAAACACAAAAATCGCTCAGAGAAATGCAGGAGAACGTGGGTCATCAGGAAGAAATCCTGAAAGAGGTAATGCAAAATTACCTTAAAGAAATACAGGAAAATACAAACAAACAAGTGAAGGATCTCAGCAAATCCATCCAGGAACTAAAAAAGGAAGTAGAAACAACTAAGAAATCACAAAGGGAGACAACTTTGGAGATAGAAAACCTTGGGAAGAAATCAGGAGTCATAGATGCAAACATCAACAATAGAATACAAGAGATGGAAGAAAGAATCTCAGGTGCTGAAGATTCCATAGAAAGCATCGACTCAACAGTCAAAGAAAATGCAAAATGCAAAAAACGCGTAACCCAAAACATCCAGGAAATCCAGGACACAATGAGAAGACCAAACCTAAGGATTATAGGTATAGATGAGAGTGAAGATTTGCAACTTAAAGGGCCAGTAAACATCTTCAACAAAATTATGGAGGAAAACTTCCCTAACTTAAAGAGAGAGATGCCGATGAACATACAAGAAGCCTACAGAACTCCAAACAGACTGGACCAGAACAGAAATACCTCCCGTCACATAATAATCAAAACACCGAATGTTCTAAACAAAGAAAGAATACTAAATGCAGTAAGAGAAAAGGGCCAAGTAACATACAAAGGAAGACCTATCCGAATCACATCAGACTTCTCACCAGAGACTATGAAAGCCAGAAGATCCTGGGCAGATCTCATGCAGACACTAAGACAGCACAAATGCCAGCCTAGACTACTATACCCAGCAAAACTCTCAATCACCATAGATGGAGAGACCAAGATATTCCATGATAAAACCAAATTTTCACAATATCTTTCCACAAATCCAGCCCTGCAACGGATAATAGGTGGAAACCTCCAATACAGGGAGAGAAACAACACCCTGGAAAAAATGAGATAATAACCTTCTTGAATCAAACCCAAAAGTAGATAACCACTCAAACATAAAGATAGCGTCAAGAATGGCAGATGGCAATAATCACTATGCCTTAATCTCTCTTAATATCAATGGTCTCAATTCCCCAATTAAAAGACATAGACTAGCAGACTGGATACGTAAACAGGACCCAGCTTTTTGCTGCATGCAGGAAACGCACCTCAGTGTCAAAGACAAACACTACCTCAGAGTAAAAGGCTGGAAAACAATTTTACAAGCAAATGGCCCCAAGAAACGAGGTGGAGTAGCCATCCTAATATCGGATAAAATTGATTTTCAACCCAAAGTCATCAAAAAAGACACAGAAGGACACTACATACTGATCAAGGGAAAAATCCACCATCAAGAACTCTCAATCCTGAATATCTATGCTCCAAATGCAAGGGCACCCTCATTCGTAAAAGAAACTTTACTAAAACTCAAAGCACACATCGCACCGCACACAATAATAGTGGGTGACTTCAACACCCCGCTCTCTGAAATGGATCGTTCAGGAAAGCAGAAACTAAACAGGGACACAGTGAATCTAATTGAAGCCTTGGACCAAATGGAACTAACTGATATATATAGAACATTTCATCCTAGAGCTAAAGAATACACCTTCTTCTCAGCTCCTCATGGTACCTTCTCCAAAATTGACCATATAATTGGTCACAAATCAGACCTCAACAGATACAAGAAGATAGAAATAATCCCATGCCTCCTATCAGATCACTATGGAATAAGGGTGGTCTTCAATGGCAACAAAAACAAAAGAAAACCCACGTACACATGGAGGCTGAACAATGCTCTACTCAATGATAACTTGGTCAAGGTGGAAATAAAGAAAGAAATCAAAGACTTTTTGAAAGTTAATGAAAATGAAGGCACAACATACCCTAACTTATGGGACACAATGAAAGCAGTGCTAAGAGGAAAATTCATAGCCCTGAGTGCCGCCAAAAAGAAACGGGAGACAGCATACACTAACAGCTTAATGGCACACCTGAAAGCCCTGGAACAAAAAGAAGCAAATACACCAAAGAGGAGTAGAAGGCAGGAAATCATCAAACTCAGGGCTGAAATCAATCAAGTAGAAACAAATAAAACCATACAAAGAATCAACAAAACGAGGAGTTGGTTCTTTGAGAAAATCAACAAGATAGATAAGCCCTTAGCCAGACTAACCAGAGGGCACAGAGATAGTATCCAAATTAATAAAATCAGAAACGAAAAGGGAGAGATAACAACAGAAACTGAGGAAATTCAAAAAATCATCAGATCCTACTACAAAAACCTGTATTCAACACAACTAGAAAATCTTGAGGAAATGGACAATTTCCTTGACAGATACCAAGTACCAAAATTAAATCAGGATCAAATAGACCATCTAAACCGTCCTATAACCCCTGAAGAAATAGAAGTTGTCATTGGAAGTCTTCCAACCAAAAAAAGCACAGGTCCAGATGGTTTTAGTGCAGAATTCTATCAGACCTTCAAAGAAGACCTAACACCAATACTCTTCAAACTGTTCCACAAAATAGAAACAGAAGGAACACTACCCAACTCGTTCTATGAAGCCACAATTACACTAATACCAAAAGCACACAAAGATCCGACAAAGAAAGAGAATCTCAGGCCAATCTCTCTTATGAATATCGATGCAAAAATACTCAATAAAATTCTTGCCAACCGAATCCAAGAACACATCAAAACGATCATTCACCACGATCAAGTAGGCTTCATCCCAGGGATGCAGGGATGGTTCAATATAAGGAAATCCATCAATGTAATCCACTACATAAACAATCTCAAAGAAAAAAACCACATGGTCATCTCATTAGATGCTGAGAAAGCATTTGACAAAATTCAGCATCCTTTCATGCTAAAGGTCTTGGAAAGATCAGGAATTCAAGGCCCATATCTAAACATAGTAAAAGCAATTTACAGCAAACCAGTAGCCAGCATCAATCTAAACGGAGAGAAACTTGAAGCAATCCCACTAAAATCAGGGACTAGACAAGGCTGCCCTCTCTCTCCATATCTTTTCAATATAGTACTTGAAGTTCTAGCTAGAGCAATTAGACAAGAAAAAGAGGTCAAAGGGATACAAATTGGAAAGGAAGAAGTCAAACTATCACTATTTGCAGACGATATGATAGTATACATAAGCGACCCAAAGAACTCCACCAGAGAACTCCTACAGCTGATAAACGACTTCAGCAAAGTGGCCGGATATAAAATCAACTCAAGCAAGTCAGAAGCCTTCCTATACTCAAAGGATAAGCAGGCTGAGAAAGAAGTAAGAGAAATAATACCCTTTACGATAGCCACAAACCATATTAAGTATCTTGGCGTGACGCTAACCAAACAAGTGAAAGATCTGTATGACAAGAACTTCAAGTCTCTGAAGAAAGAAATTGAAGAAGACCTCGGAAGATGGAAAAATCTGCCATGCTCATGGATTGGCAGGATTAATATAGTAAAAATGAGCATCTTACCAAAAGTAATACACAGATTCAATGCAATCCCCATCAAAATCCCAACTCAATTCTTCATAGAGTTAGAAAGAGCAATTCAAAAATTCATCTGGAATAACAGAAAACCCAGAATAGCTAAAACTATTCTCAAGAGTAAAAGAACCTCTGGGGGAATCAGTATCCCGGACCTCAAGCTGTACTACAGAGCAATAGTGTTAAAAACTGCATGGTATTGGTACAGTAACAGACATGTAGATCAATGGAACAGAATTGAAGACCCAGAAATGAATCCACACTCCTATGGTCACTTGATCTTTGACAAAGGAGCTAAAACCATCCAGTGGAAAAAAGATAGCCTTTTCAACAAATGGTGCTGGCTCAGCTGGAGGTCAACATGCAGAAGAATGCAAATTGACCCATCCTTATCTCCTTGCACTAAGCTCAATTCTAAGTGGATCAAAGATCTCCACATAAAACCAGACACACTGAAACTAATAGAAGGGAAACTAGGGAAGAACCTTGAACATATGGGCACAGGGGAGAATTTCCTGAACAGAACTCCAATAGCTTATACTCTAAGATCAAGAATAGACAAATGGGACCTCATTAAATTACAAAGTTTTTGCAAGGCAAAAGACACCGTCAAAAAGACAAAGCGGCAACCAACTAACTGGGAAATGATCTTTACCAACCTTACATCCGACAGAGGGCTAATATCCAAGATATACAAAGAACTCAAGAAGTTAAACTCCAGAGAGGCAAGTAACCCTATTAAAAAATGGGGTACAGAGCTCCACAAAGAGTTCTCACCTGAAGAATATCTAATGGCTGAGAAGCACCTAAAGAGATGTTCATCATCCTTAGTCATTAGGGAAATGCAAATCAAAACAACCCTGAGATTCCATCTCACACCAGTCAGGATGGCTAAGATCAAAAACACAGGAGACAGCAGTTGTTGGCGAGGATGTGGAGAAAGAGGAACACTCCTCCACTGCTGGTGGAATTGCAGGCTGGTACAACCACTCTGGAAAGCAGTCTGGCGGCTCCTCAGAAAACTGGGCATGACACTTCCGGAGGATCCGGCTATACCACTCCTGGGCATATACCCAGAGACTTTACCTGCATGCAATAAGGACACATGCTCCACTATATTCATAGCAGCCTTATTTATAATAGCCAGAAGCTGGAAAGAACCCAGATGTCCCTCAACGGAGGAATGGATTCAGAAGATGTGGTATATTTACACAATGGAATACTACTCTGCAATTAAAAACAATGAATTCACGAAATTCCTAGGCAAATGGTCAGAACTTGAAAATATCATCCTTAGTGAGGTAACCCAATCACAAAAGATCACACATGGTATGAAGTCACTGATAAGGGGATATTGACCCAGAATCTCAGAATACCCTAGACACAATCAGCATATCAATAGATTTCTAAAAAGATGGAAGGAGAGACCCCTGGTCCTGGAAAGACTGGATGTAGGGGAACGCCAGGACAGAGTAATGAGAGGGGGTTGAACGGAGAAAAGAGGGAGGGAAGGGGGCTTATGGGACTTTCGGGGAGGGAGGAAACGGGAAAGGGGAAGTGATTTGGAATGTAAATTAAAAAAATAAAATAAAATTAAATTAAAAAAAAAAAAAAAAAAAAAAAAAAAAAAAAAAGTGTTATTAGTTATTATACTCTCTTTAATTGAAAAATCTAGCACCACATTGAATAAAAGTGCTAAGAGCTTTGTTTTGTTTTTAATCTGAGAGAAGAATTGATCAGTTTTCACCATTCATTAGAATTGGCAAAGCCAATTGTGTGGTTTTGTAGATGCTCTTAATTGACTTGGGGACATTCCCTTCTAAACCTTGTGTGCATGTGTGTGCGTATGTGTGTGCGTGTGCATGTGCGTATGTGCGTGTGTGTGTGTGTGTGTGTGTGTGTGTGTGTGTGAGAGATCTCTGTGATTGTTTATGTGTACATATTCATGCAAATGAATGTGGACACTCCTGTACCACGGCACACATGTAGAAGTTATTTTCATGTAGAAGATATTTTCAGGTGTCAGTCTTCTCTTTCCTCCTTGTTTGAGATAGGCTCACTTTGCTGTTTTTGCAGAGTGTCAGGCTAAGTTCTGAGGGGTTTTCTTCTGTCCATTTCCCATCTGCCCATGGGTTTGCCTCACTTCCAGCTATTCCCTCTGCGTGTCTGGCTTTGATGTTTGTTCTGAGGGTTCAGACTTGGGTCCTTATGCTCACATGTCAAGTCTTTTTTCTCCCTGCAACATCTCCCAACCTATTTTGCCTGAATGTTTTTATAGAAAATATTATTGAATATTGTCAAACATAGCCTATACAAATACCCTGGTTGTGAGTTCTCTTTCTTAGTCTACAAACATGGATTATATTTGTTGAATTTTGGATATTTCTACAGTGAAGCAAACACCCTTTGGTCATAGTACAAGTTTTCTTTTTATATATCAATGTATTTTATTTGCTTGTATTTTGTTATTATGAGAGAAATATTTGTTTGTAGCTTTCTTTGTTCACACTATTGTATCACCTTTATTCATTTTTATGTCAGGATGAATATGGATAGATCCTATTACTTTTATTTTCTAGAACAAATTTTATGCATCTAAAGTATCTAAAGTTAAATTTTCTGTAAACATTTAGCAGTATTCTCTGATAAATCAATCTATATTTATTGGGTTTTTGAAGTTCTTAAGTTATATATTTAAATGCAGTTAATTGTATCAGAGATAATCAGCTGACCAACTTTATGTTAAATGAGTTTTGATAATTTGAAATTTAAATTAAATTATCTATTCTCTCTATATTATCCGTGTGTGTGTGTGTGTGTGTGTGTGTGTGTGTGTGTGTAGGATTCTTAATAGTATTGCCTTAAGCAGTTGTTTTTATATTGTTTTTACGGCTTTGATTCTCTCCTGTTGTTTCTATTGCCTTAATTATGGTAAGAAATAATCGGAGACATTTTCTGCATGTTTTCTATTAGAGATTCAACAGCATCTTCCTAGACTAGAATGAATGACTGAGCTGAGGCACCACTCATGAAGACAGTTCTCGATTCTTCAGGGACTATACATTTGATTGTAGGCAGAACCTTCTCTGAATCACTAATTTGGGAGAATGTAATTCACATATTGCCCAATTATGTGGGCTTACTTTATACCTGTCTGTGATGCCATATCTATATGGAGTGAGATGGATGAATATCAGAAATATCTGGGATAACTGATTGAGAACACCTCGGTGCAGCAACAGAAACAGCATCCTAACTCATTCTTTCTTTGGGAAGACTTTGTTTTAATGGAGCACTGAGTTTGATAACTGAGCATTGTGTGAGAAGGGAAAGCTTGTTTTTGTCTGGCACTATCTTGTCAGTAGGTTAGGATACAAGCTTCTCTGATGTCTGCTGAGGATGGGAGATTCATCAGAAAGACATGGGTCAGAAGCCATTACTGTGCAGAAGATTAGGAAAGCAAGAAGGGCAAATGACACTCAAAGGGCCTAAAGAGCTTTGAATATATACAACAGTATTTCATCTTCAATCTCGCCTCATTAGCCTTTTGTGCTGAATAGTTTTCTGTCAACTTGACACAGGTTAGTTATCTGAAAGGAGGGAACCTCATTTAAGAAGTTGTCTCCCTAAGATCTGGCTATAGGACATTTGCTTAATTAGTGATTGATAGTGGAGGGTACTTAAATGGGGATTAATGGAGGAAGGCCTAGCCCATTGTGGGCGGGGCCATCCCTTGGCTAGTAGTCCTGGGTTATATAAGAAAGCAGGCTGAGCAAGCCATGGGAAGCATATAAAGTAGCATCCCGCCATGGCCTGCCTCTGCATCAGCGCCTAACTTCAGGTTCCTGCCCTGGCTTCCTTCAACGATGCATTACAATGTGGAAGTATGAGCTAAATAAACTCTTTCCAACTTGCTTTTTGGTTATGGTGTTTCATTATAGCAATAGAACCCTAAGTTACCCATGAACTCTTAGAAGGGTGACCATACTCCAACAACCCTTAGGATGCTCTGAGCAGTCCTGCTATAATGCACACAAAGTATATTTTAATTGGAGAACAAGGAAACACATCTTTATTTTGATTAATGATCCAAATTATTCAGTTTCTTTAGACCCAAAGATATTTTTAAACATCCCAATAAAAGTCCCTGATAACTGCCTTCAAAATAATTGTGTCTAAAGCATGTGTCTCAGCTCTGCCTGTACAGCAGAATCATTTGGTATAATGATTAATTATACGTGTCAATTTTGTTAGATTCTGGGGCCCAGGTGTTTAGTCAGATACTAGTTTAGTTTTAACTGTGAAGACATTTTACAGGTGTGATGTGATTAAAATTGTTGACTTGAAGAGAAGCAGATTACGTACCATTCACAACACAAGTGGATCTCAGTCAATTAGTTCAGACCTCAGAGCTAAGATTAAAGTTTCTTATCATCCTTGTTACTTTCTCACTATTGCGGTAAAATACAAAAGCAACTTGAGGGAACACAGATTTGTTTTGACCTACAGTTCCAGAGTGATGCAGGCCATGGAACAGAGAAGACATGCCAGCAGGTACTGAAGCCATAGAGACAAGGGCAGGATTCTGACTGGCCGATTTGCACCCAGACTCAGGAAGCAAAAGCACGTAGAAAATGGGACCAGGATATCTTGACTCAAGGCTCTCCTGCAGTGACCCACTTCCTCTAATAATACTCTACCTCCAAAAGATCCCACGATCTTCCCAAACAGTTCTGTCAGATGGAGATCAAGTGTTCAAACACAGGAACCTAAGGGGGAATGTTCTACACTTAAAATGAAATACTTAGAAGAGACATAACTCTCCTCAAGACTATATCATGAGGCCTATAATAATAGCTGCCCTGGCAAGACATGCCCCCTGGGACAGTAGTGGCATAAACTTCCTGGGAGTTACCAACCACTTACTGGTTAGATTTAGGTTCACCTGTACAAGATGAAACTCATGTCTGGTACCATTATCAAACCGAGAACCTATGGCTAAACAGGTCATAGTTCTAGAGAAATAAATTATTCCTATTGTTATGCTAAATGGACATAGTACCAAACTGATTCCTAATGACTTATTTAATACCTATAGATCAATGAATTGCTTAACCTTTATCAGAAAAGTTTTATAGTAGACAGTGATTAATACAGAAAACCACAACTGGCCAAGGTTTAGAGGATAAGAGCCTGTGGAATGCCTGACCCTAACTGGAATGCATAACCATACTGGCCCTCAAAAGGCCAGAAATAATTGTTGAAGAGGGGCTGGAAAGTGTGTAAAAGTCAGAGACAGTGGATGATTACAAGGGAAAAGTATCTTCTGGATATAGCAGGGAAGCTGCACATAGGAACTCACAGTAGTTATAACATATAAGTGACCTATGCAAACTGAAGCCAGACCAGACCAAATCCTAGTGTGAAAATGGAAGCTGAGCATGGAAGACTACCTGTCCCAGAGAAAGTATTATCAGTTGCTAGCTGTTAGTAGAGACAGAGAGAGCTTCCTCTAAGAGGGTGGTCCCTGCTTAAGTTGACCACACTCCAATGGAAGATGAAACATCCAAGAATATTTGGATACAAATTGACTTTTTTAAATAAAGACACAAAGTAGAGTGTGTATGGACATAAGGTTGTATCTGGTAATAGATGGGTGGGGGCATGAATATGATCAAAACATGTTGTATAAATCTCAAACAACTGAACAAAATCTACCCATGTTTCTAGCATCCTGATTTGCTCAACAGATTTTGGACTCAGGATCTCTGCATCAACTTCTTCTACCTGAATGTCTTGCCTGTCAGATTTCAAATTTGCCATCTCCACAAATGCATGCACCAATTCCATAAAACATCTCCTACTCTCTAGAACCCAGCTGTCTCATATTGCTTTGGGTAGACTCAGTCAAGGTTCTCCAGAGAAATAAAACAAGTATCTGATTTGTCTGCTCTCTGTAATAGGGGGCCTTTCATGTCCTATTTCCATAGGAACTGGTGTGCAGGTGAATTTTAAAGCAAATGTAAGAAACCTAGGCTCTACCCACAGAGATCCCAGGTATATTTGGATGTTTTAGAGTATTTCCTTCTTTTAATTTTTACCTTATACAAAGTAGTATACTCTGTCGATGAGAGAGAGAAAAAAAAATCTCCTGAATGTTAGTTTCTTTTTCATTGATGTGACTAAATACTTGGCAAGAAGTGATTTAAAAGAGTATAGGTTTATTTTGGCTCCTGGTTGGATGGGATACAGTCTATTCTATAACAGCAGAGAGGTAATGATAGCAGGAACTTGATCACACTGGAGCAGTCTGGGAAACAAATACATACAGAGGGAGAGAAGGGAAATAGGAGGGGCAGGAGAGGGAGGAGGGAAAGGGGAGGGGAGGGAGAGGTGGGAGAGATTCATCTAGAACTAGAACTGGAGGATAAACTTCAAAGCCTGCCCCACCCTCAGTGACCCATGACTACAACCACGCCCCTTCTCTCAAAGTTCCCACATCCTCCTGAGAAGGCTCTACCAATTGGGGGCTAAGTGTTCAAATGCATGAGATTTCCGGGAGTATTTCACTTTCAAACCATAGCATTCCCCCAAATGGTGACTTATTTCATAATTTCTCATTAAAAGTTTTGGGGATTTTAAATTAGGTTTTGTTTCCTAAAGATCATCCTTATTTATTACTAAAGGCGAAAAAACAACAGACTCCAGAGGGGGCTCATAGTGTAATTTTAGAAGCTCTCCAGTATTTCCCTGGGAGCCTTGTAGGTTCTGGGTGGCTCTCACCCCTAGGTTCAGCCTGTGCTGGGCATGCCTCACCTCTGCTCAAGCATGCAGCCCATTGTGTGTGCCGCTCTGAGCCTGAAATCTGAGCAGTTGTCTCCTTCATGGGTACGCGAGATCTCAAAACTCCACTGAGAAGATGAACAAAAGAATAAAGGATTGTCATCCAGGACATGATGTCTTCAGTCTGAAGGTCAGACAGAAGCAGACAGATATCTGTTGTTGTTTTGAAACTCCTGTTTTTAATTATGTTTGTCAAATGAAGAAACACAAAAGGAGGTTCTTTTTTGCTCCCCGCCCCCTCCCCCCGTTGTTGCGAAAGAGGCTGTTAGCAGGATTCTCGTGTCCTAATATCTGTGAAGCTCTAAGAATGAAGCGTCAGACTCCAAGTTCCTAATGAGCTCCAGGCAGTGCGGAGTGTGAAGAATGATTTAAAAGCAAGAGAAAGTAAAGGCTCCCTTTTGATTTAGTTTAATCATTCTCCAGAAGGGAAGAAAAGTGAATCCTAAAGAGAGGGAGGGGCAGCTCCCCCGGCAGTTCGTTGCTTCCAACTACAGAATAGAACATAAAGCTAGTGTCTATATCAGACAGGCTCCACGTTTCAAAGGCCTTGGGGGTGGGAGTGGTTTCAACACCCCCTGGACTGCAAATCCTGGCACTGTAAGTGAAAACTCTTTTTAATCTTCAAGGCTCGCATGTCCATACAGACTTTCTTTTTTGGCCTTAAGGCTGGGATAGAAACAAGCCTCTTGCCGGTGCATTCATATTCTGCTGCTGGTAGTCAACGCTCATTTCAGTGTCTGCAGAGGCCTAATGTATATGCAGTGAAGTCGACTATTCTGAGATGTTTAACATCATCCACATAATGAAGAAGAGAAAGGAACAAAGTCACTTTTGAAGTCGACCTAGTATTCAATGACAGCAACTTGAACTTCCCCCTTGAAATACTGCATCAGTTTAGTAATGTGTTGCATGGCTCTGGTGACCCTCCAGTCAAAAATAAAGACACCAAGACCTTTTAATATTTTAAAGCTTAGGCCTTAGCTGGGCAGACTCTCAAGTAGATCATGCAAGTTAACCAGACGAAATAGCCCCGCCCACAGAGTGGCTAGTTATACCTTCCAGGCCTGTAGTAATGTATCTCCCACTTTGTGTCCTTCCCAGAATCCCTTTCTTCCTACCAGGAAGTCCCACCTTTCCACTTCCTGCCCAGCCTTTGGACTTTGGCCTTTACTCAGTAAAATATCACATTCCAGTCTGAATCATCAGGAGGACAATGCCTCATCTACATTTTTGTATTACCCTTTGGCCACGATGAGGGCTATGTGATCTGCTATCCAGAAGCTTACTTTTTAACATGATAATCTCAGAGACTCATCTTTTGGGCAGGTGAGGAAGGACAAGCATCCAATACAGAAAGCTGATGATGGGCTGTTGAGAGGATAATACCAAATATTCTGCCAGCATTTAGCACACTGTTTAAGAAGTCTGGCGGTTCCTCAGAAAACTGGGCATGACACTCCCGGAGGATCCGGCTATACCACTCCTGGGCATATACCCAGAGGCTTTACCTGCATGCAATAAGGACACATGCTCCACTATGTTCATAGCAGCCTTATTTATAATAGCCAGAAGCTGGAAAGAACCCAGATGTCCCTCAACGGAGGAATGGATTCAGAAGATGTGGTATATCTACACAATGGAATACTACTCTGCAATTAAAAACAATGAATTCACGAAATTCCTAGGCAAATGGTCAGAACTTGAAAATATCATCCTTAGTGAGGTAACCCAATCACAAAAGAACACACATGGTACGCAGTCACTGATAAGGGGATATTAACCCAGAATCTCGGAATACCCTAGACACAATTCCCATATCAATAGATTTCTAAGAAGATGGAAGGAGAGACCCCTGGTCCTGGAAAGACTGGATGTAGGGGAACGCCAGGACAGAGAAACGAGAGGGGGTTGAATGGAGAAAAGAGGGAGGGAAGGGGGCTTATGGGACTTTCGGGGAGGGAGGAAACGGGAAAGGGGAAATGATTTGGAATGTAAATAAAAAAAAACTTAGAAAATAAAAAAAAAAAGAATGTACAATCAATGGGTACAAGCGGGTCCTGGCTTTGCCTGTGGAGACCTGAGCACACCTTCCTACTTGCTGAAAAGGTCAAGGCCTTCCTGGCTGATCCATCTGCATTTGTGGCCGCTGCCTTTGCTTCTGCAGCAGCACCAGCCAAGGCTGAAGCTAAGAAAGAGTCAGAGGAATCAGATGAGGATATGGGATTTGGTCTCTTCCACTAATCCTCTCAAAGCAACCAAGCTGAGAAAGATGGAAATAAAGGCTTCACTTAAAACTCAAAAAAAAAAAAAAAAAAAATTGAAAGTAAAGACACACCTTGATATAGTGTGAATAAAGGCCACCTCTACAGAATGTGTCATGTCTTTATTGCCTACTAGGAGAAAAAGCTTGGTGGAAAAGAAATGTAAATGTGGGACTAGAGAGACGGAGAGTTCAGTACTTTAGAGTACTTGGCACTTGTAGAAGACCCAGGTTCAGTTCCTAGCACACACACAGTCGCCCACAACAGCCTACCACTCTAGTTCCAGGAGATTTGATGTCCTCTTACTGTTTTTGTTGATACCATGCATGCACATAGTACATATAAACACATGCATTCGTACAGGTAGAACACTCGTGCATGCACAAAAATTAAAAACAAATCTTTAGAAAAGAAATGTAGAGGTTGGGATTTAGTTGAGTGGTAGAGTGCTTGCCTGGGTTCCACCCTCAGCTCCTAGAGCAGAAAAGAAAAAAAAAAAAGGAAATATAAATGTGAGACTAGAGACGACTGTGTGAGACACACAAGTTAGGAAGGGATGGTGTGAGAGGAGAGGAAGGCTGAGTTTGTTTGGGGATCTTCTGCTGTCCACGGTGTAAACATTTCCACCGTGGCTTATTTCCAGCTGTCAGGGTGATTTGATTGTATGTGGATGTTGAAGGACTAATACAGGATGGCCAGGCAACCGGCTGCAGCATCTTGGGTGGGAAGAGTCCAGAGTAATGCTAATAGAACTTATCATGAAGAGAGAACGTTCTGGAAGCAGAGAAGTCTACCTCTGTGCCAGCTGGGTAACTTGTTTTCTGTCTAAGCTCAGCTGTAAAACTGGAACACTCATACCAATCCTATGGCATTATTAAAAAGATGAAATTAAATATGCAAATTTATTCAAATCCTCATATTAGAGAGTCCAGTACATAATAAAGCCCCATAAATATAATTTCCCTTTCTTTT
The DNA here is from genome assembly GCA_036184795.1 of Tokudaia tokunoshimensis. NCBI lineage: Eukaryota > Metazoa > Chordata > Mammalia > Rodentia > Muridae > Tokudaia > Tokudaia tokunoshimensis. The sequence goes on along the minus strand of BTHU01000001.1, from coordinate 173,270,276 downwards.
TCTTCACAACTATTACCATTTCCAAACTGCCTCACTTTTTAATCTTTCCCCAGTCTGTGGGTTTTGAAAATACCACCCTCTGTTTTAATATGTATGAGAAAATCCTTGAAGTGGTGTGAGGGGGTCGGCATTAGGTGGGGTTTAACCTTGTTCTCTTTTCTGTTTCTTTTTCTTATTACAGCTTTCCTTGTTCCCACAAATGATCGCAAAGTTGCTGGGGTTTTTATAAAGCTGTTCAGAGATGTTAAATTATTTATTCCTGGGTATCCAGAGAGTATGTGAAAAAGCAAGAGATCAGGCAAGTGACTTTGTGATCAATCAAGACTTCCTGTGGCCTGTGTTGCTTGTGGGTCCCCAGTCATTATCTGTATGAAGATGAGGTCCAGCATTTAGCACCTAGAGTTATATTCGCGTGCTCCTTCCAGGAAAGAGAGTCAAAAAGCCATGCCAACAGGGTTTTTCTGCATGTGAGAAGAGAGTGTGTCAGTGCCATTGGTAAGGCCCAGTTGAGTGAGTGCAGGGACCCAAGTGTTGCTGACTTTGTACCTCCTAACCCCCAAACCAGAGACACTGAGTACAAAAACACAGGTGAATTGGAAGACAACAAGAACATGTAGATATTATTTCCATCTTTCCATCATCTCCTTCCTATGTAAGCCCGCTGCAGAATGGCTAGCACATGAGCTTGGGAGTTGCCCCATCTCACTTGGGAATCCAGTTCTCCCACTCACTGGCCAATCCAGGATGAGTTACTCAGTTTTCTGTTGTTACTGGGATGCATGCAGTAATGGTTCTTTTCTCATAGGGGGTGATTTAGAGATGTAAATGCAAGCATAGTAAGTCTCAGCATGGCAGCTGCTACCTTGGAAATGCTCATTAGTTTTTCCCATTATCATTTTTATTATTCTTCTTCATTGTATTTTGCCTTGCATATGGTGGTGGGCTTTGCTTGTGCATTCTGGGCCCTTGCAAAAACAGCAGACCCAAAAGGGCATGAATAGGACGCTGCCCTGGCTGGCTCTCATCCATTTTTAGTCTCCAACTGGTGATGTGTTTTTCTCTGGCTGCTGCTTCTTCAGTCCATCTAACCCACAAGGAAGCTAAATGCTGCTGAGAGTCAGAGGTGGGTGAGGCGGCATGGCCTTCTTCTCCACAAAGCAACTGGTTTCCACTGTCATCTCCAGTCACCGATGGACATCCTGTCTCATGGCGCTCATGACACCCCCACAGGGTCCCCTACTTAGCCAAAGCCAGCAGTTTGTCCCAGGGCCGATTGAGTCCAGAGTCCACTCTGCCTCCTGCCCTGTAGGCTGATTGTCTAGGAACATCATTTTTAAAGCATGGTGACTAGGTTACCAATACCAACAGTAATGTGGCCTCAAAACCCATTAAAACTCAGCCAGCATTTCTTGGAGCCTCTCCCCTTCCTCTGTATTTCCCAGGAACGGGCTTTCTGCAGTGACCTTCCAGTTGAGTGAGAAACATCACTGGAAACCTCTCCCCTCATTCTCTTTCTTTTTCTAGGGAAACTCCCTGTAGACCAGGGCATAACTGCAATTAATTCATTAGAATAAATTAACAGCCCTCCTTACACTCTTAGCATGCACCTGGTGCAAATAGTATTTTTAATTTTTGCTTCAGTGTTTCCCCAAGAGGTGCCAAGTAAACCAGGCTTCAACATGTCTTCCATTCAAGTCCCTGCCTTTGCTGGCGAGAGAAAACTGGGTTGCTACCCACATGCCACAGGAAGGACTGCCACCAGGAAAACCTATTCTCTTCTCTCACTCTAACACAACAATGTAGAAATGACTCTCTGATGTTAGATTTATGATTTTATTCCATGAAAAATTAATCCTTTCTTTTTTAAAAAAAAAAGTTGAAATTCTCATCTACTCAGGGAGTTGAAAGCAGTTAGGGAGGGGCATGAAAGGAGATGCGCTACAGAATACTAAATATTGTGTATTCGGAGAAGGAAGGGACCTGGGAAAACTACCTCTAAAATGCTGATCTGTGATATAGTATTTCTGAATAATTCATACTTAATTTTCTTTAGAGAGATAGATGGTTGAGTTTTCTAACATTTCTTTCTTGTGCATCTAACCATGAGGTTTTGGCATGAGGATGTCCATCAGGCAGGAGGAATGGTGTTATTTCAACAAATATTGCAGTCACACAAAATCCACGCATCAAGGAAATGGTCTGATGTTTAAGATCACAGCCTAAGTTCACAGGAGGCAACTAGACTCCAGGTTCAGGAGGAATGTGAGAAAAGGGGTCCCAGGACTTGCTGGGGCCCTGAGTGAAATCTTCACGAGTTCTGCTTATCTACCCAAGGAGTATTTTTAAGATTCAAGTTTTCGTAACTGAAGCATACCCACCTCCATTTATCTTGTCAGCCATTGTCCACCACATGAGCTCTGGCTGGGGCTTCACTCTACTGATATTCCCTGGCTCCAGTCTAGTTTGACTTTGGTGCCTCAGGAATTTTGCATCTCGATGTTTAAGCCTAGTTTAAAATTTCTGGAGCAAAACAGGTACTTCACAGAGAAGAGAGGTTGTTTTTTTGTTTTATTTTGGTTTGTTTGTTTGTTTTGTCTCATGGGGTTGGAAGCTGAAAGTCCAAGGCTGGGAATCTCCATCTTCTCAGTCTTTAGTGACAGCCTTACTGCAGATGACATCAAGATGGCTGGGCATGTGCAGGCAGATCACAGGAGGGTGCAGGCTTGCTCTTTTTGTAAAATCATGCTCTCAAGAAAACAACCCAGGGCAGCACCCACAATGACCTACTCACCCTTCCAGGCCCCTCTCTGAATGTCTCCACCACTGCAATGTCACCACATTGGGGGATTATACTTCCAGCTTGTGTGGGCTATGGGGACACATTTAAACCATCTCCAAATCACAGCACGGTGAAAAAGAGACACTGGAAAGTATTCTCCAGATATCAGAGGTAGTGGCGGGAAGGTCAGGTGAGAGCACAAATGTGTGTTTCCTGATGCATGAACCTGGGCAAGATTATTAAAATGTTATTGTTTTCAAACATTCCTGGACTCATTGCTACTGGCTTGAGAGAGCCTCATCCTTGCTGTACCCCCTGTTTTTACACTCTTACTCTCTCCTTATGATGGAGGTCTCTACATGCAGCTAACTCTCATGATGACAGGAGAGGCCAGTGACATTCTCTGAGTTTGCATGCTTTGGGAATGCAAGAGGAAATAGTAGAGTGAAAGGTGAGGTTCTGAGCCTTTGAGATGGTCCAGAGAGTGAAGGTGTTTGCCCCAAGCTTGAAGGACTGCATTCAATCCCCAGGACCCATGTGGTAGAAGGAGAGAACCAACTTCTGCAAGTTTTCCCCTGACCTGCACACCTGATCTACAGATTGCATATGGCTTTCACCCACACAAAACAAACAAATAATTTTTAAAACTTCAAATGTGAGGCTCTGGGGCATAAGAGAAGGTTGTAAGATCACTGAGGGTATTTCTGATGTACTGTAAACTCAATTTCCTTTCTTGTTCTTTACGTAGTAATTAGAAATACTCTTAAAATATTCATGGACATTGAATTGTATTTCTTTGATTAAGGCACAATTTCTAAACGGGAACACCCAGGGCAGTAACCCATATTTGGGGTACATTTAGTTTAAGAACTGTTCCTAATTGAGCATCAAGAACAGAATTAATTGGGGGAAGGACTCGAAGCTCAAAAACAAAAGAAGAAACAAAAATGGTTTAAATGGATAAAAAAGTCGTATGCTAACTTTGACTGCCTGACTTGTAGTGAGATGTAAAATTTTTCAGATACATAAACAGCTGAAAATCTTTGCCATCTATGCAAATGAAATAACCTGCTTCTGAGAACAAAGAATGTCATTTTTTTTATTGAATATATTCTTCATTTATATTTCAAATGTTATACCTCTTCCTGGTTTCCCCCTCCTTCCCAACCTATCCTCCCACCCCCTGCCTCTAAGACTATGCTCCTCCTCCCAATCCACTCCCATGACCCCCACTCGATTTCCCCACACTGGGGCCTCTATTAAGCCTTCACAGGACCAAGGACCTCTCCTCCCACTGATGCCCGACAAGGCATTCCTCTGCCAATCTTTTGGCTGGAACCACGTGTACCCATTGGTTGATGGCTTAGTCCCTGGGAGCCCTGGGTTATCTGGTTGGCCAACATTGTCATTCTTCCCATGGGGCTGCAAACCCCCCACTCCAGCTCCTCCAGTCTGCCCTCCAACTCCTCTATTACAAACCCTGCGCTCAGTCCAATGGCTGGCTGCTAGTATTCACCTCTGTATCTGTAAGACTCTGGCAGGGTCCCTCCAAAAGACAACCATAACAGGCTCCTTTCGGTATGCACTTCTTGTCATCCATAGTAGTTTTGGGGTTTGGTGACTGTTTATAGGATGAATCCTCGGGTAGGACAGTCTCTGGATGGCCTTTCCTTCAGTCTCTGCTCCACACTTTGTCTCCATAGTTGTTCCTGTGATTATTTTGTTCCCTTTCTCAGAGGAACCAAATCACACCCACTTTGGTCTACCTTCTTCTTGAGCTTCCTGTGGTCTGTAAATTGTAACTTGTTTATTTTGAGCTTTTGGGCTAATATCCGCTTATCAGTAAGTGCATACCATGTGCGTTCTTTTGCAACTGGGTCACCTTGCACAGGATGACACTTTCTAGTTCCATCCATTTGCCTAAGAATTTCATGAATTCATTGTTTTTAATAGCTGAATAGTACTCCATTGTGTATATATACCACAATTTCTGTATCCATTCCTCTGTTGAAGGACATCTGGGTTCTTTCCAGTTTCTGGCTATATCATTTGTACAGTCTCCACCCACGTTTAGCAAGAGTCAGGTGCAGAGGAGCTTGTTCACATTTGGCTGAGACTCCCCGTGTCATGAAGCTCTGTGGCTCCTTTGCCCTGAGGTCTTGTGACTTTGAGCTTTTCTGACTTTGATCTCCAGGGTTCCATGCAGTTCGGGTGATGCTTCATGCCGGGGCTTCCTCTGCTCATGCCCATGCACTTAGTAGATGATGCTATCTTTACCTCTGTTTTCCTCTGATAATCTCACAGGCATTTCCAATCCTCATCCCCAGTCAGTACTCTGACCGTCTCCACTCATGACTCCTCACAGTCTGACAGATATCAGAATGTCTGTGGTTTATCCTCCTCTCAAAACTGCTCCTCACTAGTGGATGTATGACTCCTAAAGATAAGTCTGGAGTGTTAGAGTCCTCCATTATCCTAGGTCTTCCCACCTTCCACATTTACTCCATCATGATTTTCTATTAATTTAGTCTGCTTATCGCCTCTCAGCCGAGCAATGTCTCCCTTCGCACAAATAAAAAAATGCATGTACTTATGATACTGCTATATGTATATATAGTAGGATCTCAGTAATTAACAGATCTATGACAGTGTGTGTGTATGTGTGTGTGTGTGTGTGTGTAGAACACTTAAAGTTTCTTCTCTTACTTTTTTAATTATATTTTTATTACTCAAAACACTTGTAAAATTTAAGTATATTTAGATCATATCCTTCCCCACCCAACATCTTTCCAGATCCTCTCCCTCTTCCTACCTACCCAACTTTAAATTCTTTCTAAAAAACAAACTAAAGTCCAATACAACAACAACAACAAAAAACCAAACAAACCAAGAAAACAAAATAAAACCACACCACAAAACAAAGTGACATCAAACCATAACCGAATAAAAGTGTGTGTGTGTGTGTGTGTGTGTGTGTGTGTGTGTGTGTGTGTGTGTGTGCATGCGTGAGTATGAAAAGCAAGCAAGCAAACAAACAAACAAAAACTGTGGAGTCCTAATCCAATGTTTATCAACTACTTCTGAATGTGAGTCCTGTCCTGGGGTGGCTAATATAACCTTGTCACGTTATTGGAGAAAACTGATTTTCCTTTCCCCTTCCCAGCAAGTATAAGTGGCAATTTAGTTGTAAACCTTTACTCTAGTGGTAGAATTTCATTCATTTCTTAAAATAATTATATGAAATAAAATATAAAAATTACGTATAATAAGATGAAACAAACACTATCACATTGGCATTGGACATGACAAACCTTAGAAGACCTTGTTCTTTGGTGTCCTGCTTCCTCTCTGGCTCCTACACTCTTTCTACCTCCACTTCCAAGAGGTTTCCTGAACTCTGAGGGGAGGGATATGCTGGAGGCATCCCATTCAGGGATAACTTTTTCAAGGTCTCTCACTATGCACAATGTCGGTGGGTCTCTATATTTGTTCCCATTTGCTACAGGAAGAAGTTTCTCTGATATTGGTTGAACAAGGCACTGATCTATGAGTGTATATCAGCAGAATATCTTTTTTTTAAAAAATTATTTATTTTATGCATTTGAATGCTCTATCTGCAACCTGTGTGCCAGAAGATGCCATCAGACCCCATTATAGATTGTTGTGAGCCACCATGTGGTTGCTAGGAATTTGATTCAGGTCATCTGCTTTTAGTTGCTGAGCCGTCTCTCCAGCCCTGAGCAGAATATCAGCAGGAGTCATTTTCACACTACAATTTTTTTGCTTGCCTTTTAAGACCATTATTATTTGGTTTTACCCTAGGTCCCTGGGTTGTCAAACCTCAGGTTCTTGATGACCTCAGCAGTGTTGGGTAGGGGTTCCATCACTTGGAGTGAGCCTTAAGTCAAATCAGATATTGATTGGTTGCTCCCACAAGCTTTGTGACACCATTACCTTAGCATATCTTGTAGGCAGGACTCCAATGTAGCTAAAATGAAAGCATTAAACAGGGATTTGCGTATAGTTCAGAGGTTTAATTATCATAATGGAAGCACGGTGGCATGCAGGCTGGTGAAGTAGCTGAGAGTTCTACATCCAGATAGGCAGACAGCAAGAAGAGAGAGAGCCATGTGGCCTAGCTTGAGAATTTGAAATTCCAAAGCCCCAGTGACCCACTTCCTCCAACAAGGCCACACCTACTTAAGCAAGGCCACATCTCCTAATTTCTGTCAAGTGGCACCACTCTCTAATGATCAAGCATTCTTGGGGATCATTCCTTTTCCAGTCACCCCATTCCACTCCTTGTCCCCCAAAAGCTTGTAGCCGTATCATAATGCAAAATCTTCATTCAGTCCAACTTCATAAGTCCCCATAGTCTGTAGCAGTTTCAACACTGTTTGAAAGTCCAAAGTTCAGTCTCTTCTGGGACTCAAGGCAATCCCCTATAAACATGTAATCCTCTATAAAATCAAATTTAAAAAACAGATCACATACTTCCAACACACAATGGCACAGAATATATGTCACCATTCTAAAATGGAGGGAAGAAAACATAGTGAGGAAATACTGGACCAACGAAAGCATGAAAAACAGCTGGGCAAACTCCAAACTATGCATCTCTATGTCTGATGTCAAAGCACTCTTCAGATCTCCAACTCCTTTCAGCCTTATTGACTGCAACACACTTCCTTCTCTTGGGTTCCACACCCAGTCTGAAGCTCTTCCTGGCAAGTATCCCATGGCTTTGTCATCTCCAACATCTTGAGGTCTTCAAGGCAATCTATGCTACACCATCACAGCTTCACACAGTGACCTGTCAGGGCCTCCATGTAAGGACACCCCTGACATATACCCGGCCTCAGCATCTGGAGGTAATGAATGAAGTCTCCCACTATCAGTGTGTGAGTGTCAATAGGTGATTTAGTCTGTAAAAGTGTTTCTTTTATAGCAATGTCTTCTGGGTAGACTTTTCATTTGATGAGCATGTACTATGCGTCCATATATCCTCTGATTAGTTTTGGTTTGCAGTCTTTGGACACTAAAATGGCTGCACCAGCTTGCTTCTTAGGTCCATTTAATTGGAATATATATCTTATCATTTTACTCTGAGATGATTTCTAACTATGATGTTAAGGTGTGTTTCTTGGGTGCAGCAGAAAAATGGATCCAATTTTCACACCCATTTTGTTAGTCTGTGTCTTTTTATTGGGGGAATTAAGACTGCTGCATTGATAGATATCAATGACCAATGATTGTTAATTCCTGTTTTCGTGTGTTTGTTTTTGTTCTTTATTTTGTGTGTGCTTACCACTTTTGATTTGCTGGTCAGGGATATTTATTCCCTGCATTTCCTAGGGTGTCCTTAACCTCTTTAGGTTGTAATTTTCCACCTCTTTAGGTTGTAATTTGTGCCACCTGCTGGAGAGCTGGGTTTCTATATAGATATTGCTTAAATTTGGCTTTATCATGGAATGTCTTAGTTTCTCCATCTATGGTGATTGAAAGTTTTGCTGGGTATAGTATTCTGGATTGGCATCTTTGTTCTCTTAGACTCTGTAAGACATCTGTTTAGGTCCTCCTGGCTTTTACAGTCTCTGTTGAGAAGTCAGGTATAATTCTATTAGGTCTGCCTTTACATGTTACTTGGTCCTTTTCCTTGCAGCTTTGAATATTCTTTCTTTGTTCTGTACTTCAGTGTTTTTTGTTATTAACTACTATACTGGCTGGTTTTGTGTGTCAACTTGACACAGGCTGGAGTTAACACAGAGAAGGAGCTTCAGTTGGGGAAGTGCTTCCTTGAGATCCAGCTGTAAGGCATTTTCTCAATTAATGATCAAGAGGGGAGGGCCCCTTGTGGGTGGTGCCATCCCTAGACTGGTAGTGTTGGGGTCTATAAGAGAGCCCGCTGAGCAAGCCACGGGAAGCAAGCCAGTAAGAAACATCCCTCCATGGCCTCTGCATCAGTTCCTGCTTCCTGACCTGCTTGAGTTCCAGTCCTGACCTCCTTTGGTGATGAACAGCAATGTGGAAGTGTAAGCTGAATAAACCCTTTCCTCCCCAACTTGCTTCTTGGTCATGTTGTTTGTGCAGAAATAGAAACCCTGACCAAGACACCTACCGAAAGGACTTTCTTCTCTGGTTCAGTCCATTTGGTATTCTGTGTGCTACCTTGATAGGTGTCTCCTTAGCTAGATTAGGGAAATTTTCATTTATGATTTTTTTGAAAATATTTTTTGTGCCTTTGACTTGAGTTTCTTCATTTTCCTCTGTTCCTAATATTGTTAGATTTCACCTTTTCTTAGTGTTCCATATTTCTTGGATTTTCTTTATTGATGTGTCCACTTATTTCTGTATCCATTTCCTCTATTGTGTGTTCAATGTCTGAAAATTCCCTTCCATCTATATATTCTATTGGTGACACTTGCCTCTCTGGGTCCTGTTTGAGTTCCTAAGTTTTTTATTTCTAGACATTCCTCAGTTGGGATTTTCCTTATTGATTTTATTTCCACTTTCAGGTCATGAACTGTTTTATTCATTTACTTCATCTGTTTGTATTTTTATAGATTTCTTAAGGGATTCATTCATTTCCTCTTTAAAGAACGCTGTCACATTCATTTATTCATAAAGGATGTTTTAAGGTTGTGTGTGTATGTGTTTTAGCTTTGTTGGAATACTTAGGACCTGTTGTGGTAGGATTGCTGAGCTCTGGTGGAGATTTCTTGTCCAGACTCTTACTAATTGTATTTTATGCTCACGTCTAGGCATCTGGGATTGGGAAGATTATAAGAGCTGATATCTGTTTGCATAGATATTTTGTTCCCTGTGTTGTTTCCTCTCTGGTTCTTAGGAGAGTGTAGTAGTTCTATATTGCCTGGTAGGAAATTCTTTTTCTGGGGTCCTAATAGATGTGGACACTGGGGTTTCCAAGTAAAATGGGGTTCTGAGTGTTGAGAGATGACACTTAGGAATGGAGAAGGGCTGGGGTGGTACTGAGGGTGTTCAGAGAGGAACAGAAGCAGGGTATTCTACCAAAATCTGCTTAATTCCCTGGGTTGGGAACAGAGAATGAAGAGAGGCCAAAGAAGATTTGCTAAAGAGCCAGGATGAGACTGTGAGATTGGACTTGAAAGAATGGAGGGAGAGTTACAGTTAGCCTACTTGATTTTCTAGTTTTGGTGGCTATTGATTCCTGCTGTGTGTATTTGGGGGCTGGGACAGAGCAATGGGTGGATAGGAGGTTTGAAAGGGATCTACATGGTCTACTGGAGATGGGTCAGAGACATAATGGAGGTTACAGCAGGTGTTGTGATGCAGAGCGAAGGATGAGACTGAGGAATTTGATCTGCAGGAGCAGAGGGAGAGTTGAAGATCTGCAGTCAGTCCATCTGCATCCCTAGCAGAAGTGGTCTCCATTTCTAAGTTTTTCAATGTTGCTGTTTACCTGCTAGTTTCCCATGGGCCCTTCAGATCTTACCTGTTTCTACATTTATAGCATCATTGCATCACAGTCTGTTCCAGCTATGACACATGGTACACATGAGCTTCTTTGTGTAGGGACTTTTCAATAGGGTGCCATTTTCTGCTGTCTTTATGTTTCTATAGGAATTGCACATCTTTCTCTACCAACAAACACTTTTGTTAGGTCATTTCGACTGACTACTTGGTGAGTACCCTTGGGCTGTTTAAAATGCCATGCTTCTTGGATGCTCAGATATGGTAGACAACTGTCAAGAGTTTGTTACAGTCTCAAGGTTGAAGCCGGTCTGTGGGAAACTGAGATCAGCTCCAGTGCCTTGCTTCCTCTTGCCCAGGAAGTTCTCTGAACGTCCCATTAACCACTCCACATTCTGTACAGAACATTGAAGGGCATTGTCCTCCAAAGGCAAGAACTTTAGGATGAAAATGCCAGCTCACCCACTTCTCTGTAGAGGCAGGTTTGTAACAGAAATGATCCAAACCAATGCTGTTATCTAGTTTGTAACTGTATGGGTAGTTTAGGGTGGTTTGATTAGCAAAGAAAGAATATTTCTTACTCTTTCATTTTGAAATAAAAAAAATGGAGATATTCTGTGACTAATGTTTTTGAGACTGTCGTTGTTGGTGGTGTTACAAAATGTTTGAGAAAAACAACTCAAGAACATTTTTATTTTGTCTTTGTTACACTTTCTGGGCCTGTGGTGAGGAAGGATTTCATGGCATAAGGATGTGATGGAGCACGGACGCTAAGTTCATGAAGGATGGCTGAGAAGACAAGAAGGAAGAAAAGGGAGCGGGAGAGAGAAAGAGGGGGAAGAAAGGAAAGAAAATAGAAAGGAGAGGGCAAAGAAAGGAAACATTTAAATTTTGTATTTAATTTTTTATGCAATGTATATAAATCATTCTTTCTTCTCTTCACAACTCCTCTCAGATTCTTTTTTCCTCCTTTCCCTCCCAACTTCAAGTTCTCTCTCTCTCTCTCTCTCTCTCTCTCTCTCTCCCTCTCTCAAATGAAGGAAAAGGAGGAAAGGAAGGAGGACAAGGACGGCTACAACAACAACAAAAATAAAAACAAGAAGCAAGAAAGGTGCATACATGAGCTGGATGCCCCAGCCCTGGAGTGTAGCTGTTATACTCAATGACACTCCACTGGAGAAATGCTGAAGTCCAGCCTCAGTGTGAGAAGGGTACTGAGAAAGAGGGGGATAGGTGCGGTGTCAGTTGTAGATGCAAGCTGTCAGTTCAAGTGCTCTTTCTTTGCCTGAAGATTTTCATCATTCTTCTTCCTTCTCATTCTCTTTTCTTCATCTGACCAGAGAGCCTGAACTCAGTCTTTCATTTACTAAGGCTACATCATCAAAGCTTTGGCCATTACTAATCATTCTTTTAGAAATCCTTAAATTTACACAAATTCCATGAATCCCAGATCATTAGTTCCAGTCCCTACTTCTTTAAAACAGAAACTAAATATAAAACAAAATCACATTTCCTTGTAGGTTTTTTATAACCTGTTCTTCATGGGTAGCTGGGCACAGCTCTTGCAGTTCCCTAGTACAGTAGACAGCAGTTGTTAGTGGCTATTTTCATGTAAGAACAGAAAGGTGACAGATGACTACTAGGGCCAAAATAATTTCTTACAAAGTTTTTAAATTTATGCAAGTAAAGCAGCTAGCTCTCTCTAAAATCTCTCCAGGCATTGTCATCTCCAATCCTTCAAGTAACTAGAACAAACTTTTCATATGCTTTGACATCATCTTTTAATTCTCTAATCCTTGTTTCCTATCATAGCAATTCCATGGCCTCATAGACTCCTTCCAATACTATGCTTTGAGGTTGTATAAAAGCCTTTCTGCTACAAGATAAACCCATCAATCATTTGCTTGTTTTCTATAGATCCCTTCTTTTCCCATCCATTCCTTTTCTTCTTGAGACCACTTTAACTCTCTATTTTTGATGTCTCCAAGTTCTCCCTGGCTAACAGTCATTGGACTAAAAGGCACATGTATGTATTTCCTCATAATTCCGAATTCAAGGTCAAGTCTCAAAACAAACAATTTCTACAGAGGGCCATGTAGGATTTATGGTCTCTGTGGTTATGTTGTCTAGAGTTTTACCCATGGTCCTAAAGGCCAAGTGGAAGATAAGTTCCTCAGCCCCCACAGCCTCATGACCATCACCATCCCTCACTCCTGAGAATTGCATGCTTCATTTATTATAGAGTGATGATTATCTCTGAGTAATTGGGGAAGTATATTCCCTAGACAGAGAGATTGAAAGTAAAAGAGAAGAGACAGCAAATGAGTTTCAGGCCAACAGTAGCCATCAGCACATGTGAGGCTCAACAGCCTAGCAGTGCTTCAGGGGCAGGAACTGTGTCACACCACCCCTTATGCAGCCATGACAGAACTGGCAGAGAAAACTGATTTTTCACTTTTCAGCAGTCATTCGTTACAAGTAGCTTCTTGGTTAGTGTCTTAGTCAGGTTTTCTATTCCTGCACAAACACCAGGACCAGGAAACAAGTTAGGGAGGAAAGGGTTTATTCAGCTTACACTTCCACATTGCTGTTTATCACAAAAGGAAGTCAGGACTGGAACTCAAGGAGGCAGGTGTTGATGCAGAGGCCATGGAGGGATGTTTCTTACTGGCTTGCTTCCCCTGGCTTGGTTAGTCTGCTGTCTTTTAGAATCCAAGACTACCAGCCCAGGAATGGTACTACCCACAAGGGGCTCTCCCCTCTTGATCACTAATTGAGAAAATGCCCCACAGCTGGATCTCATGGAGGCACTTCCCCAACTGAAGCTCCTTTCTCTGGGATAACTCCAGCCTGTGTCAAGTTGACACCCAAAACCAGTCAGTACAGTTAGAGATGGGACTTTGTCACTTTCTCAGTGCTGAAATTTTTGTCTGGTATGAACTAGGGCATACCTTCAGTGACCTACTTTTTCTAACCAACCCCACTCCCCCTTAGTTCCCACAATCTCCCAACAATGCTATCAAATTCATCTTTTGGTTTATGCACTGATGAGATCAAAGTCCTTATAATCCAGTGATTTCCCCATTCTCCATGTGATATCAACCAAACTGTGGGCATATTGGCCTTTGGGAGACATTGAAATCAATCCTAACTACTTGCAATTCCATATTAGAGTTTAAGTTTCTATTCTCTTCTATTTTTTTTATTTTAACAATCACAGAGGCTCATAGTTTCACAGCAGATAGGTAGCTGATCACTAAGCTTACCTTTGATTTGGAAATGTCACCATGTGTGTTTGTTGCAAGTGGTAGACTTACCTTCCTGATTATATGTAGTAAGGGCCACACTTAGATGAATGTAAGTTCTGAGCTAAAGGGCCAAAGGCACAGGAAACCTTTGAATGTCAGAAATGGAGTTAGAAGTCCCAGCAGGAAACCTTAAAACTTGTTGATTGCAACAGATGACAATTAGCTTGTCAGGTGACCAACGCTCCAGGAAGGAGATCTGATGATGTAATGGCACCTGGCAACTTCAGCACTGCTCAGGCTTCTAGAGAACTCCAACTTGCTGTTTAGCTGCTGGTACCTTGAGCAGGGAGGAACCCAATTGGGGTCTTCATTCCTTTGGGAATGTTGGTAATTGTGTAAGGATGCTTCTTAATGCTCACTTAGTGGTGTGCACCAAAATTTAATAGACATTCTCTGGCAGATAATTTTTTTCTGAGAAAATTGATGAGAGTAGTCTTGAGTGGTAGATATGACTGGATACAACATTGAGGGGAGCCTTAGTCTTAGGGCTGGCTTTGACTTGGTATTCGACCCTTAATACTTGTTACAGGAACTTGGGGAAGTCATTTCTCTTATCCATTGCTTAGTGTCCCCTCATCTTAAATGAGAAACAATGATACATACTTTAATGTCAAATGAAATTAAGTATATTTGTGTTTTCCAAATGTGACTGAACTCAAAAAATAAAGTCATGTGGGTAGAAATGAGTTGATGTTTGGTTATCTACAGTTAGAAGAGAAGTGAAAACCAGTCCAAGTAAGGCTCTTTGATTATTCGAGGTCTTTGGTGGTTATAGCTTTAGTGCTCACATGGCAGTGATGGAGCAAAGTGCTGCATCATGCTCGCAGTGAGAGTAATGTCTTGCATTTCCTCTAAAACACTGATATCATGACTCTAGAAACCAGGTGACCAACACTAGCTGGACTCTTCTCCCTTGCCTGTTGAAAGAGCCACGACTGAGCATACAGTATGATCAGAAAGGTCTACACTCTACTATGGCAGAGGAGCAGAAAGAGATCGACACTGCCCTGAACTGGTGAGGTTATGTACTGTGTGAGACATTACTCTCACGGCGTGCGAAGCTCCATCTGTACAGTGAGGCTCAAGCTCAAAGACACACAGTGTACAGTGCCAGAGTTTGACCTCAAATTAAAGTCAAAGTCCAGAGACTATGAGCTTCCCACATAGTAGACAAATACAAGTAGAGAGGTATCTTTTCATTATTATTTATTTATTTGGCAATTCTAGGAGTTGAACAAAAACAATAATTCCTGATGACTCTCTGGGCAGTCTGGAGAGTTATCTAGAGAGGCACTGAAGTATCTTTTGGACACCAAGAACTGTTGTAGACTAAATAAGTAGTATGTCTGGCACATAGATGAAAGCTATTTTTGAAGTCTATGTGCACACTTTTGTGATTAGAAATTACTTTAAAGGTATTGCTGAATTCAGAGTAGCTCTTCTTGTACAATTTCCCAGTTGACAATGTGAACTTAGAACATTGATCTGGTAACCTCATGGAAATATAATGAGTCAAACCCAAGCCATTTTTCCTCATCTCTGTGTAGTACTTCCTATGACCCTAGAGAATCAAGGGTCAACAGAGGCTAGGGCGGGACACCAAACCCCACCTGTGTGCTGTCAGGGACAGTCATAGACCATCTCAGTGCCTATACTAATCATTTGCTTATTTTGTTTGTGTCTGTTCTCCCCTCTCCTATGGTAAGCATAGCTCTGCTTACCTATGGAGACTTCCTCCTCACCTTTGTCTTGTAGTTTCTCTGGGAGGAATTTGACCCAGGTCTGATCACCAGCATTTACCTCTGCTCTATGGACGTGAGTACATGGTTGTCTAAGTCAGGTTGACTGGTAAGTGTAAGCTCTATGGTTTTGGCTGGACTTTGGTGACTCTATTTCTGTTGGAATCTAAGATATTCTGGATGTATGGTAAAGGTCACAGCAGACACCTTTGTTTTATCAAAGAGAGAATATATAAATTAAGGTAACAAAGAGAAACAGAGTGAGGAGTTGAGATGATACTTGCTGTCTTTGATATGTAGCCATATTGGAAGGCACTACCCTAAATTTACTTATTTATTTAAATCACTCTAAACTGGTGTTTTCCATTACTGATATCTTACAGACAGGCATTTCGTCCCTGTTTTTTAAAGTGAGGGGATTAAATCAGTGGTGGGTCTTCGGGGTGTGTCCAGCTTGAGAAAGCTTGGAATGCTAAAGCTGATATTCAAAAGTCTATTAGCAGGACATCAACATCCAATTATTGGATGAGAGCTGACTACAAAGTCCTTGTAAGGTCACTGACTGATCTACTTGGGATTCCACATCAAAACCCATTACAGATCTCTGACTCCTCTGATAGAAAACACCTTTGATGAACTGAATCATTTGCCTGGGAATTTCCTTTGAAATATAGATGGGATGGGAACCATCTCATTTTAAAAAGGTTTATTTTCCCAAACACCCCTTTGATTAAGATCTGAACCATCGTTTAGGGAAGTCACTCCCGCCCCCACTCTGTAACAGGTCTGCATCTGGATGGATCAGCCCCTCTTCTGGAAGGAGGGTGTTGATGAGAACTGCTTGTCTTTGTTGTATTCACTTCTAAAGCCTGTCTGGTTAAAGAAGAATGGACTGTACACCATTATCTCAAATTTGCTCCTCTTTTTCATTACCCTGTGGCAAAACAGATTCCAGGTGGCATAATGGAAATTTCCAAACTCCACTCCAGTTAGAGTACCAGGAAATAACCCGGGGGCGAAACACTCTAGGAGGAAACTCTCTGTTCCTTCACTCATGCTTGAACTAACTCCCCAGCTATGAATCTCATTTGCAAAACCCTCCAGTAAACAGATCCAGAACAAAAGACCTGCAAACAAGTCAGGAGAAAAATTCTTCCTTCTCCATTTGTGCTTAGGAAGGAGACTTGCTTTTCCTGCAGAGAAGAGAATTTTCACCATGGCTTGTGACTACACCCATTCTCCAAGAAAAGTATTTTCTGTGCCTTGTTGCTGTGGCTTTCCTACTGGGCAGCTTCTGGCTCTGTCATGCATGACCCCTATATGATGATCATGGTGACAAAAGGTACATTCATGATCACTTTTTGTGCTGAACACTTTCCACTTATGACTGAACTAAGTGAACTCTCACGTCAGTCTTAAGAGGTACTGACCAGGATCCTCAAATCTTAGACAAAGAAAGGTTAATTTTTGAGGTTAGAGGCCAGAAGGCTAATGGAACCCAAAATATATATTTTCAACCACTTGGCTACTTTCTCTCTAAGTCCTATTTGATTACCAGGTCCTGCTTTTTCCTGTTTTCTTTTTTTTTTTTTTTTTTTTTTTTTTTTTTTTTGTGGGGACTATTTTTTTTTTTTTTTTTTTTTTTTTTTTTTTTTTTAATTTAATTTTATTTTATTTTTTTAATTTACATTCCAAATCACTTCCCCTTTCCCGTTTCCTCCCTCCCCGAAAGTCCCATAAGCCCCCTTCCCTCCCTCTTTTCTCCGTTCAACCCCCTCTCATTACTCTGTCCTGGCGTTCCCCTACATCCAGTCTTTCCAGGACCAGGGGTCTCTCCTTCCATCTTTTTAGAAATCTATTGATATGCTGATTGTGTCTAGGGTATTCTGAGATTCTGGGTCAATATCCCCTTATCAGTGACTTCATACCATGTGTGATCTTTTGTGATTGGGTTACCTCACTAAGGATGATATTTTCAAGTTCTGACCATTTGCCTAGGAATTTCGTGAATTCATTGTTTTTAATTGCAGAGTAGTATTCCATTGTGTAAATATACCACATCTTCTGAATCCATTCCTCCGTTGAGGGACATCTGGGTTCTTTCCAGCTTCTGGCTATTATAAATAAGGCTGCTATGAATATAGTGGAGCATGTGTCCTTATTGCATGCAGGTAAAGTCTCTGGGTATATGCCCAGGAGTGGTATAGCCGGATCCTCCGGAAGTGTCATGCCCAGTTTTCTGAGGAGCCGCCAGACTGCTTTCCAGAGTGGTTGTACCAGCCTGCAATTCCACCAGCAGTGGAGGAGTGTTCCTCTTTCTCCACATCCTCGCCAACAACTGCTGTCTCCTGTGTTTTTGATCTTAGCCATCCTGACTGGTGTGAGATGGAATCTCAGGGTTGTTTTGATTTGCATTTCCCTAATGACTAAGGATGATGAACATCTCTTTAGGTGCTTCTCAGCCATTAGATATTCTTCAGGTGAGAACTCTTTGTGTAGCTCTGTACCCCATTTTTTAATAGGGTTACTTGCCTCTCTGGAGTTTAACTTCTTGAGTTCTTTGTATATCTTGGATATTAGCCCTCTGTCGGATGTAAGGTTGGTAAAGATCATTTCCCAGTTAGTTGGTTGCCGCTTTGTCTTTTTGACGGTGTCTTTTGCCTTGCAAAAACTTTGTAATTTAATGAGGTCCCAGAGGTCAAAGGGATACAAATTGGAAAGGAAGAAGTCAAACTATCACTATTTGCAGACGATATGATAGTATACATAAGCGACCCAAAGAACTCCACCAGAGAACTCCTACAGCTGATAAACGACTTCAGCAAAGTGGCCGGATATAAAATCAACTCAAGCAAGTCAGAAGCCTTCCTATACTCAAAGGATAAGCAGGCTGAGAAAGAAGTAAGAGAAATAATACCCTTTACGATAGCCACAAACCATATTAAGTATCTTGGCGTGACGCTAACCAAACAAGTGAAAGATCTGTATGACAAGAACTTCAAGTCTCTGAAGAAAGAAATTGAAGAAGACCTCGGAAGATGGAAAAATCTGCCATGCTCATGGATTGGCAGGATTAATATAGTAAAAATGAGCATCTTACCAAAAGTAATACACAGATTCAATGCAATCCCCATCAAAATCCCAACTCAATTCTTCATAGAGTTAGAAAGAGCAATTCAAAAATTCATCTGGAATAACAGAAAACCCAGAATAGCTAAAACTATTCTCAAGAGTAAAAGAACCTCTGGGGGAATCAGTATCCCGGACCTCAAGCTGTACTACAGAGCAATAGTGTTAAAAACTGCATGGTATTGGTACAGTAACAGACATGTAGATCAATGGAACAGAATTGAAGACCCAGAAATGAATCCACACTCCTATGGTCACTTGATCTTTGACAAAGGAGCTAAAACCATCCAGTGGAAAAAAGATAGCCTTTTCAACAAATGGTGCTGGCTCAGCTGGAGGTCAACATGCAGAAGAATGCAAATTGACCCATCCTTATCTCCTTGCACTAAGCTCAATTCTAAGTGGATCAAAGATCTCCACATAAAACCAGACACACTGAAACTAATAGAAGGGAAACTAGGGAAGAACCTTGAACATATGGGCACAGGGGAGAATTTCCTGAACAGAACTCCAATAGCTTATACTCTAAGATCAAGAATAGACAAATGGGACCTCATTAAATTACAAAGTTTTTGCAAGGCAAAAGACACCGTCAAAAAGACAAAGCGGCAACCAACTAACTGGGAAATGATCTTTTCCTGTTTTCATAATCTTCATTTTCTCTAGGAGGGAGACCACGCAACTTCTTGTCTTCCTTTACTCAGGTGTCATTAATATTAAACAGCCTTGCTGTTTGCAGTCACACTTATAATATAGCTTTAAAGTGTTTATTTCTGGAAAGCCAATATACATAAAAGTTCTTTATGAAACACTTTAAGATTCAAATAACTGCTATATTTAAAAAGCATCTCATTAGTGGAGGTATCTGTGGTAGTTTTCAATAGAAAAATTAGCACTACTGACCTTTGGGATGAGAGAAGATAAGTGTTTAAGGGAAACATTTAATCTTACTAATGAGAGCTTTCTTCCTTCTAGCTTTCTGATGGTAAAGAGAGATGACAAGGTCTACTAAACAAATGACTGAAGTCTCATGATTGCTCCAATAGATACTAAATAAATTCAGAGAGGCTTTCAGACTACGAAAGGTACTGAAAGAGCCCACAAGACAGATAGCTCAAAACTAGCAATTGCTGATGGCTTCCAAAGTGCTAGTCATGATCAAAGATTTTATATATTGTCTATGATTTACAATAGTCTCATTTTCTGCTTCTACCAGGAAAGCTCTCTGACTTTAAGATTCATGAGAGATTCCTCTCTAGGGTCCTTTTTATCCGCCATCATGCAACCATATTCATGCTGTCAGGGCACTATGAATCCTGCTAACCAGTCTCTGCAAGTGGCCAGATGTTATTCTCTAGAGAAACACTTGAGGTTAAAGGATAACCAAACTTTTTTTTTTTTTTGTAAACAAAAACATCAGAAGTCAGAAAAATTATTTGAAGTTTTTGTGACTTCACCGTTATGATTTACCAGCACACAACTGCTGCTTCCCCAACTTCTGTGACCTGTCTGACTCTAGATCCTTCCATACACAGCTCTCCTATAAATTCTACTTCCTTGAGTGTTCCCCACTACTCTGTTCGTTCTCCTTACTGACGACATCAACCAACCCACAAAACCTTCAACCCAAATTTTGTCCTGCCTACAAGATGTACAAGAATAACGATGGAACAGAGAGTGAAGGAAATAGCCAACCAACGATTGGCCCAACTTGAGACCCATCCCATGTGAAAGAACCAACACTGACACTATTAATGACATTCTTAATGCTATGCTTGTTGACAGGAACCTAGCACAGCTGTCTCCTGAGAGGCTTCATCCAACAGTGGATGAAAACAAATGCTGTGCTTGGGGAGTCTTGTGGAAGAGTAGGGCATAGAATTGAGTGAGCCAGAGAGGGTCAAGGACACCACAAGAAGACATTCAGAGTCAACCAACTAACATGGGCCCATAGGGGCTCACAGAGACTGAACCACCAACCAAAGATCATCAGGGGCTTGACCTTGCACTCCCCACACCCATGCTTGTAGCAGACGTGCATCTTGGTCTTCATGTGGGTCCCCTAAAAATTGGAGTAGGGACCATTGCTGACTCTGTTGCCTGCCATTAGATCCCCTTCCTCTACCTAGATTGCCTGATTGGGCCTCAGTGAGAAAGGACATGCTACTGGGATCAAATATCCCAGAGTGGGGTGATATCCAAGGCAGACTTCCCCTTTTCTTCAGAGAAGGGGAGGACGTAGTGGGGAGATGGGTTTGTAAGGTCAGGACTGGGAGGAAAGGAGTGAAAGGGGCTGAGATTGGGGTGTAATGTGAATAAAAAATTATGAAGAAAAAATAAAAAGAAATCAATTCAGCAACAAGTATTAAGATCACAGAACAAGAGCTTTCAGAAATAGAGTAGGCATTGCATAAGCACAATGGACACGCAATTATTCTACGAAACTCAAGTGCTACTCTTGCTTCTAATTGTTCAGCTATTTCTAGATGTTTCTGTGGAACTTTTTAACCTGAAAATGTATTTATACACCTTTATGTCCTCAAATGAATTATGCTCATCCTTTTGTACTACGAACATTATCATATATGAAGTAAAATCTTTATTGTTCTCTGTTCTCACTCTCCCCTCCCCCCGTGCTGACTCCACTAAATGCCCTGTGGACTTCATTCATGGTTAGTCTTCAGAGGCAGAAAAGTCAGCAAGCAGTAACCATGAAACTATGGCAAATACTCAGAAATTACTCTGTGTTTTCCATTGAGTACTATTGTCACTGGAATAAAGGGTCACAAGATGGGTCTCAATAAGCCAGGTTTTGTCACCCATTCTCAATAAGCCAATTTTCAAAAGCCAAATTCATGGTTAAAAGACAAGCGTTTAACGTAACTACATTGAGAGGAGGGCTAAGAGATCCAGTGAATACCCTAACTTCATCTTCAAACATGGTGTCCTGCCCACCCTTGTCTCAGCTCCTCCTGTAAGATCATCTGACAATTGTTAAGTTTCCTCTAGGAGACAAGCTCCTCATCCGATGTCCCTCAGGACTTCAGTCATTTACTCTCCCAGCAGAAGATTTCTGAGGATACTTCAGTGTATCTGGGTGCATTCTTTTAATAGTCTGATAGCCAAGGAAAAGATTCAGGGTCTCACGTGCATGTGGAGACCAGATGTTGACATCAGTTATCTTTTGCTATCTGTCTTCATATGTTTTCTTTTTTTTTTCCATTTCTTTGAGACAGCATCTCTCACCGAACCTAGAGCACAATGATTTCAACTACATTGGTTGGCCAAGGAACTCTAGGATATGCTTGTCTCCAAACCTTTAGCTTTTTATATGTGTGCTAGGAATCTAGTTTTAACGCATTTCTGGCAAGCACTCTACTCATGCTCCTCAGCCCTGGAGAATGATGCTTTATTGCAGACTATTGGTGTCTAGTTTTGTTTCTTCAGCACATTGGTATATTAGCACAATCGATCTCCCAGGTCCTCCTGAAGTTCCTCTGCCTGAAGACTTATTTTTGTATGCCCTGCCTATAGGGGAACCTGGATGTTTTGGGGCAGGGGTGGTAAAGATGCTGCAAAAATGCTCTTAAAGAGAGATAGAAATTTTGGGGTAAAGTTCCTACTTTCTTTACCAACCCATAGAATAACTCTAGCTTGCCTCCATGTCATCTCTCATATGATATCTCATAGCGTCAAGTACTGATTGCCTATCATTGTAACCTATTTATTAATACACATGCTCCTTGGTTTCTTCTCTTCCTTCAGTGTGCCTTCTAAGATAATGTTATACTAACATCCGTGATTCAGGATCTGATTTGAAGGACCTTACCATTCCTAGAGTAGACTAGATGGGGAAAGCCACAAGCCATTGTCTTTAAAGGAAGGGTGTTACTGATGTTTGCAATATGCTCAAGCAGATATCAAGTCTAATGGACATGGTTATTATACACAGGAGATGTGACTGTAAATTAAAAGGCAGACAGAAAATAAGTTGAATATTGTGCAGGCTAAGGCTTTCTCAGCCTGTCTCTAATCCTTGGCCTGGATATGTAGAATGAGACAGGCAGGGTTGGCATAGGCAAGAAGCAATGTTGGCAGGAAGGCTTTAGAGTCTGCAGCTGCATGGTAAGGCTCTTTTGTTGGCCAGTTTCTTTCCAAGAGTGGTAAATATCCCTTTTCTCCCAGATAGACAGAACATTTGATTTCTAGTGGTTATTGTTGAGGACACAGCAAAGACTTTAATATTTCATTGGCTGGTCCTATCTGGAAGTGATGAACCCTTCTCTTGGTGAGGTTCATTGCAAAAGCTGCTGTCTCATGGCTGCCTGGGGACTAGAGCGGATATCGAGATCAGTACAGATAAATTTTTCAACCTTGATAGAGTCAGTGGGAGTTTAATGAGTAACTGAGATTATAACAGAGGCAATAAATATGTAGGGAACCGGGAAATATAATAGTTCCTTATTTCTCTAGACTTTAGAAGTTATATGAATTCAAGGGAGAAACCTACTCTAATTTAAGGAAATACATGGATGAGACAGTAATGACTCCCCCCCTCCACTTCCCTCCCACCATCAAGAAAATAAAAATGAGCATTTGTGCCACGAAGCAGGAGGAATTTAATTGGGTGGTGATGATTCAATTTAGCTTGTAAATTAGCTGCCGGAGAGACTGTGAGTGCCAAAAAAGACCAGCTTTGCTTTCTTTTTGTTAAATTGTTGGCATATCTGACACAAATTAGATATCGATTTATGGTGTCACAGATGACTGTCTTCTGAGGGCTCCACGGCCCACAGGGTGATCAAACCAAGAGCAGAAAAGTTAGCAGCTGGCTTCCAGGAAGCCAGCCTCTTCAAGCTTCTTCTCTTCCTCTCAGCCTTGAAAGAATGCATGAGAATGAGACACTGGACTCTAAGTGGTAACTCAGCCTGGAGACAATGTTGATTTACCTATTCCAAACACACATTGCAATTTAGGCATGCTTCCTGCAGATGGTGAACATCTCCTGACCAGACATCCTAGCTAATAGACGGGAGCCACTCAACTGTAAGATTTACAATAACTGCCTCCCAGGATTTCTACCATAAGCTCTCTAGATACTCTTTTGCTCCCCTGAATTAATGGGGAGCAGGCTCAAGGAGTTAGCTACTTCAACCTTGTAATGGCAGTAAAGGGAATGGGGCAAGGAATGACACCGAGTAAAGCTATGAAGTCCTACTAAATCTATCAGGGTCAGCTGACTACCCTTTTCTACCCTTGCCACCCAGCTAGGCTACACTACATAATGTCTTCTAATTCTGACTCCATTGGCTATCCCCACAGGCATCACTAGCATCCATCATTTATAGAAGTCCCCCTAGCCATTTCTAGGCTGGCATGAGGCCTTTAGAAATGCATGCTGATAGAAAGAACTGATTTCCTGTAATTCTGAACCAGACTACATCAGCCAAGTTAACACTTCTCCAGTAGATGCGGAATCTCCTGAGATGGTCAAGTTCTTCCACAGGGAAGTAAGGGATGATAAGGGGTCGGGCTACTGGAGTTCACCCTGAATCTTTTCTAAAGATGAGGAATGATTATCCATGCATCTACAGAATGCTGACCCAGAAGCTTCAGAGTGTCACATGAAGTTCATTTTGGTACTAAAATTGTAATATACTATGTTTTCACAGACATTTGGGAACTTCCCAAATCCTATCTAGAAGCCTGTGTGTGTGTGTATCACATATATATATACAAATAAATGTGTGTATATGTATATACATATATATGTGTGTATATGTATATATTATATATGTATGTATGTATGTATTATATGTATTTCTATAGTGAAATGTTGCCTTTTTTGTTGTCCTTTCCTATTGGTTCTATTTTTTTCTTCTTGGGTAATCTCAGCTGTCAGTCTAGCTCCTAAATACCTGTATGCATGCTACTTGCTGTTCATTAACTTGGCAACAACAATCATTAGAGAGAAGAGCCTGTCTCAGCAATGCCTCAACTGACATAATTCATCATTGCTATATTGCATGAAATAAATCTACCTAATGATGACTAATGAATTTATAGAACTCAAACTCTTCTTTTGGGGCTAAGACTAGCTATTTATCACCCTTTCAAAATATCTGACATATTCTGTTTTATTTATGCCAAGATGCCCGATTAGCCATCTTACTACAAGCATGGGAGAGAGTTAGCATTCTGATAATAGCCTCTGCAAATCTCACCTCATCTCAAGGCTTACATTCTCTCATCATTCTCTCATCATTCTTTCTCTGAGCCTAGCAGTCTCAAGTTTTTCATTTTCTGAAATTCCTGGGAGAAAAATTTTTCTTACCCTCTTATGAATTTACTGTTAGAACCAGGAGATGGTGTATGCTTAATTTTAAAATGTGTCCTCTGGGTTCTTAGTTACAGCCAAGTATATCTTTGGTCAGGTCAACATCTCTCTCCTCTATTACCGTAGGTTTAGACTTCCCCTGAAAGCATGTTTCAATATCTTATTTTTCCTCACCTAGCCATTTATCTATGGGTTTATTCATTCAGTGGAATATTTGGTTGTCATTAGAGCAAATTATTGTAGGCAGACTAAAGTAACGTAAGAGTAAGTTTATTTTTATCCTTAGGGTTCAAATTGAGTTCAAATACCTGTTCTGTATCTTAGGAATCAAAATCATAAAGTTAGAAGATGTATACAGTCTCTCCTAGAAGTGGGCATATGATTAATTTAGAGATGGCTTATTTATTGGTTTGTGAAGGGTGTGATGGCCAGATTCGGTGCTATTACTCTCTAAGACTGGGCTTGAAATCATATTAGCATATGTTCTGTCTCTTGAGACATACATATTGGATCAGAAGACTGTTTACCAGTCTGTTTAAGGAAACTTGAAAGTGAAATCTGTGTTTATTATGGAAATACCATGGTATTACAAATTTGTGATTTTGAAGCATTTCAAAGATTGCTTAAAACAGTCAGAGTGGAGAGAGGTCACTGGTATTTTTTTTCTGGCATTTTAGGAATCCCCTTTGACAGTCTTTCTGTGACTGTCACTTGACTTCTACAAGGTTGTTAAAACAGCAAGTCTTCTGTTCCCACATCAATTTGCATGTGCTGTGAATAGATGTTCCCACTGTCCTCTGTCCTTCTGTCATGCTGCAGATCCCGTGTTGTTCAGTTACTCTACACATTCTCCGGTCCTACCAGCTCCATTTCTAAGATTTCTGAGATTGTTTAGGCTGCAAGCAGTGAAGCAAGCAGCATGAACCAGAATGACAGCTCAGCTCTATCCGACTCCAGTGTCCATGAACGTCCCTGTCTTCCGGCCACTTTGTATTTCTGTGCAAACACAGCATCCCCCCCTGCAGGCAGTTCTGAACTAATACTTGAGATCTCAGCACATATTTAGGGTCAGTGTTCAGATCCGAATTTATAGTGAGAAGCACCATCTTTCATCCAAGATAAAATATCTTTAATTTCCATGAGAGCCACTTTTATGTTAGAGATAATACACTCGAAACTTCCAGGATGAGCAAATTACAATCTCTCATTTCTGAGGACTGCCTCACCTAATATTTTCGCGGAATAATAGGTCTTCAAGTGGCAGTTATTTAAACTCACAGTTTATTTCCTTTCACAATAGAATTACAGTAATCCATAATGTCGAATTCCATAAAAGCTATTTCCTGGTTACAGAAATCAGTCTAAACTGGACTTTTAATTTACATACAGGAGCACCAAACAAACCTATGGTTCAGCTTCTGTTGCCCTTTCCTCCACTTCTGGGCAGGAATCAATCCACCTTTTCTTCTTTAATGTCCTTCCTGCTTAACAAAAAACGTGCCTGTTGTCACTACCCATCAAATCAGGCTGTAATCTTGGCTCAGGTCTTTACTCTTCTTGTGCTACCTTCTCATGTGATTCACTGTGTGGTCATTTTATGACCCTTTTAAAATCTCTAGCTCATTACTTCTAGAAGAAAGATGATATTAGTCACAAGTGCATGTGCAATATACAATTTACTATTTCCTATGATATTCTCTACACAAAAAGAAAAAGGAGTACTATGCATTTTAATAATGTGCTTTATATCGTCCAATATATCTCAGCTGTTATCATTTCCCTATATACTCTGTGAAGTGAGGGATATTGTACTTTACTGATTGTGTTACCCCAGACAGCAGTCAACCTCTGCAAATTATATGGTAAATTTGTGTCTTTATCTTTTTCTGTGTCTTCCCAAGAGAACACAGCGTCCAAGGAGTAGCCTGAAGACAGAGAACATAAGACAAAGACTTAGAGGAGATGACAGTCATTCATGAAGATGTCCAGAATGAGTGGCGCCAGAGCAATCATGGAAGAAGACTTAGAGAAGAAGGTAGTAGATGCTGTTAGATGAGGGAGGCTTCTCTTCTGTCTTTCAGAGAGTTAAGCATGAGATAGGTGTGTAGGGGAATTTATAGTTCAGTGTCAACAGAAATCCTCTTTTTTACTTCTTGTTTTCTTGATTCTTTTATTATTACCATTATTTAAATTTTCATCACTAAATTTCAGTATGCATGATGTGTTATATAGTGTGTTATATAATGACATTTTCATACATGTTTATGTTGCACATTGGGTATGTGCTGCATGTGATAGTTAGTGTTTCTTAACTTGAGACATCTGGGAAAAGGCAGCCTCCATGGAAGAATTGCTTCTATCAGATTGTCTTGTGGGCATGTGTGTGGGTGCTTTTATTGAATGCTAATTGATGTAGGAGGTCCCAGTCTACTGTGGGTAGCACCAATCCCTATTCTGGTGGGTCCGGGCTGTATAAGAAAATTGTCTGTACACAGGCTTGAGTGAACAATGAAGTAAATAGCATTCTTCTTTGCTTACTTCCTCAAGTTCCTGATCTGAGTTTATCCTTCAATAATGGAGTATAATCTGCAAGCTGAAACAAACCCTTTCTCTCCAAGATACTTTTTGCCCATGGCGTTTTTCACAGTAGCAAAAAGCTAACTAGAACACCCCCATACCTCCTATCCTCCCCCTTTTATCTTCTTTCTCCTGTTAGTCCCTTTTGTTCCTCTAAACAGTTTCACGTCTACTTTTCTATCATATCTACAGACTTGATTTTATGTATATGTAAAATTTAGAAATCACAAATGAGATTAAAACATGAGGAATTTGCTTTTCTAAGGATGACTTATTCATTTAATATAATTATCTCCAGTTATATGTTTTGTCCTTTAAGCCTTCTGGATGGTGCTGGGTTTGTTTTGCCCTTAACCTGCCCAAGTCCATGCCTCTGATTATAGCCAATCACTTTGTGATACATTGCATATGCTTTCAACTCATACTTTGGGTTTTTGAACCAAAGAGAAAGTTTGGTTAGGAAGTAATTTTCACTCAATTATTTGAATCTCATATCCAGAATGTACTTTTGCATGTTTTCCAGACTAGGATAAGGTTGGCATGGTTCAGTTAGGGCCAGAAGTCATGTCTATGTTTCTAAGGAAGAGGAATTATTAGAAATATTGCCATATAAGTTTCTAATACCATATGGGAGCTTTGCTAGTTCTTTCCAAAGGTAAATTCAGAATGTGTGTTCTGAGTAGGTCATGAATATGGAGTGAGTTGGATGAACATTAACAAGTACCTGGTGAACACTGGAATCCTGAGGCTGAGGAATAAACATTAGATTGTATAGTTTCTCTGCCTACTTGGGCTTGCCAGACATATGGAGAAATGTATTGTTTTTCCTTTTATTCTAATGTTTTCTTCTTTTTTTTCCTTCTTGGGCAGCTCCCAATTTCCTGAGCATCTTCGGTTTCTGATGGTCACTTTCATGGAGTCTCTACTTGATAAAGAGTATAGAGAACACACAAGGTCTCTAAAAGGTGGAATGTTGTTGCTCTTTGTCTAGATGATATTCAATAGTCTGCTATTACTTGTTAGTTTATTTAATCTCTTGTTGACTTGGGATAAAAAGAAGGTGAGCAAAGGCATGAAGCTAGGCTGTAATTTGGCACCTATGTCACTTGAATCACCATTTTTAGGAGCCATGTACCTGATGGTCATCAATCATCCTGTGAAAATAATATTCTCATCTTATACGTTAGAGTGGTACCTCAGAGAAATGCAGTAGGTTACTGAGGCAAAAGGTACACAGTAGGCATAAACTCAAATCTCTCTGAGTTAAAAGCTTGCTTTTTGTCCTGTATCCTTACCAATCAGTGGTGATGTCATTTTGACCTCACTAAGTTTCATAGAAAAACAAAATTTAGAACAGATTTTTTTTTTTGATAGAGTATTTGGCCTCTATATAAATGCAAATTTTGACTCCTCAGCTGAGATTAACATGAGCTCTAAATTAACAGAAGACCTGAGTGAATGTATCCTGTTCATTATGAAGGGACCCTGATTCTTTCTTCCCTGAAAGGTTTGATTTTCTCGGGAATACTTGGGTCTGAGTCTATTTCCTTTGAGCTTCTCTTCACCGGGCTACAATTTCATCTCTTCCTAGGGAACGATGATTCAGGCTTTTGAGGTTACAGATAAATAAATGTCAAGCTTACACAATGCAGTATCTATTCATTTTTAGTGGCATGAGGGTGTAGAGGAGGTATTGGGAAGCAAAACCAGGCAGAAAATCATTTACATTGTTATCATGGTGACACGAAAGTGAGTCAGAATCCTGTAGCACAGAGAGTTTACCCATTGTCCAGCCACTGGTTGAGAATGGATGCAAAGAAATGAACATCCAACATGTAGAACCTTTGCCCCCAGCCTTCTACTTGCTTACCCACAGCAGCGGGTCTACCTTCCTCTTGACTGTGCAATTCTACCTCATGCTCTTCACTTATGGAAAGGCCTGTAAGTGACTTTGTCATAGGCCCTAAGCTTCTGCTTTGATATGGGAGAATGAGACAGGTAGAATCAGAAGCAATCTTTCTGCTGGGCAAGTCTCTTTAGAGACATTCTCCACTGGCTGCATATTAAAATTGCTTGGGAAATGATGCGAAATTCCCAAAGTTAAGGACCACTTCCAGACAAGCATCATACAGCCTCATGTTCAGGGACTAGGGAGTCCTTAGGTTTGATCCTCATTCTTGCCTTAGCACTTTTCCTATTGTGGTATATAGTAGAGTAGACATTAATGTCTCCTTTACACTGAAATGGAGGCAAAGTAGAACCTTTTCCATGGCCTTACTGTACATAGTGATAGAAATTCTGCATATGAGGCTGTCATCCCAGTGCTTAATATACCACCAACACGTCAGTAACTAGTACCTATATGAAGTATTTACCTTGTACCATCCATGGCATTTTAGAGCCTTCCAATGTAAGTAACTTCTATGTTCCCTCTTTAACTATAAAACTGAAGCTTCACATGTGTAGAATAGATATGTCTGGATCAACACTCGATGTGGAGAAATGGACACAACATCTGGAGACATATGTCCTCTTCTGTTAGCCTTTTATACCCTTACCCATAGCAGCAGGCTAGCCCTCCCCATGTCTATTTCAAGTTCACTCCAACCTCTTTATTTATTAAAGGCCTGTAAGGCTATTTAGCCAGTGCTATGAACTTGATGGCAAAGTTCATTTGAATCCTTTGTGGATCATTTTGAACTGTTAGATCCAAGTCCCTTTATGAAAAGGGAGGGATAATTAACTGAGTTTTAATCTTATAATTCATACATATTTGCTGTGAGAAAAAAAAACACAGATGTAAAGCTATCTCCTTCCTCATTTTTTTTAAACTTCTATTCCTTACTTCTCAGAGTATTTAATCTCTTGGATGTTTTTCAAATATTTTTCTATGTATATATAATTATATGCCTATTTATGTTATAAAGGTATACGAAATATATACCCTTTCTACAAAGATGTGAACTACATATGTATATGCATTCCTGCTTCCATATTTCCCTTTATTAATCTTGAAAATCATTAATATATTTGCAAATACACATAAGCATATTTATTGGTGTTTTGTGGTTATGAGAGATTTATGGATATGAGACATCTAGCAAATCTTACTGGCAAGAACCATTTCATAGTGCACCATTGAAGCATTTGAGCAACTCTTCCTACATTCCTAGCGGTGGAGTTTGTGGGGTCAACCTATCTGTACATTCTAGGATTTCTTGTGTTGTTCACACTTCACTTCCATTCCTATCTACGGGTCTTTTGGTCCACCAACCTTGAAAGAAACTTAAACAACCTTCCAGGGCTGAAACACTAGACAGATTCCATATTAGCCTTCCATCTTGGCCCAAAGATGAGGAGAGAGCTCTGGCACCAGCTGTGGATATTTTGTACGGAGGACTAGATGAAGCAAATGTTCTAGCCTCAATTCCCACCAGGGAAATTAAACAGATATTTACAAGCCAAATTTGCTCATGTCTCATTCACCTCCCCCAGACCACAGCCATTCAGGCTCACACAACTTACCAGTAACTCCAGCATCCTTAATAGGGCACAAAATCGGATTGGTTCCTATTAATAATTCTTCCTGCCTACTCTGGGGAGTTTGGGATGACAGTGATATCATAAGTGCACACCCTGATCTGTGAATTTGTTACTGAACTGAATTGCTCAGTGATTTTGTTTTCCCAGATGACACAGCTAGAAAGGGAGAGATGGCTTAAAGCCATGATGAATGCCGCTGTGTCTCTGCCTGCTTTCCTCAGCTCATCACTGTAAGTAATTACCTGCCTGATCCCGGACAAGTCCTTCTGTTTGGCTCACGTCAGCTATTGATCATTTATTTAAGAATTGTGTACTCCAGGGAAAGTGAAAAAAATAACTTCTTTGAATTAATTTTTTGAGCCCACTGTGGTCATGAATAAATATCTTTCATTTTAGACAATTTACATCAGCAACTTCGTAGCTGTGGGAATTTGTTTCCCTCTTCTGACCTGTTCCTCTGAAAATTGGTTTTCTAACCACTCTGGAAACAGTAGTTTTAAATTGACACATTAAATTTTCAGAATGGCGTTTCCCTTACTGTGTCCTGACCATGATGTTGCACAATGCTTTGACAGGCACCCACTGGGGCTCTAGTTAGAAGAGAGGGCTTCCAACTGTTGGCTAGTGGGAGCACACATTTCATCTCACAGGTTAGAACTCTGGGTAATAGTTTTCATAACTGGAGGGATCAAGCCTGTGCTGATTTTTAAGCAAAGGTCGCTGAGAGTAAACAAAAACAATCTAATAAGCGATTTTAGTAACAGCTCATGTGCACTGAACTTCCCAAATGTGAGTTTTTATGAGTTAAATGCTTCTTAAAATTGATTCTGAATGTGCAGTCTAGCAAGAGATGTCAGTTTGAGGAAAAAGTCCTCTTTATGGTCTAAGAAGCTTTTGTAAGTATGTGTATTTCTCTCTGTTCTGTGTTGGGTGGTCTAAGCATTGGTATATTTCTATTAATTTGCTTGCATTTTCTTATTAATTACTCAATGCTAACATTTCCCTGAGGTTTGAAAACAATATTTTCTGATAAGAGGTCTGCTTCTGTTTAGGAACACACTACTGCATCACCATTTAACCAGCTATCCAGAAGTTTCTCCATGCATGCATTGTTCAGATCAGTTCATGCCAGCAGGGTGGCCAGACCTTGTCGCATTTAGCATTGAGAATTGAGCCTCTGGCTCTGAATTCCTGCAGTTTACAGCACAGTGTAAACTTGTATACTCTGCTGCTCATTCAACCTCAGCGCTCAACCTTTGAATGGAACCTTACCGGCTTGAGGAGCCAGTTTTCCGTCGTTCCTTCCACTTTAACTTCAGACTCTCCAAGAGTACAGTCTGAATTTACTAAGCCCTCTTCAATAGGGAGAGTGAGATTGACTTTTGTAGAGTCTGCATGAACACTGCTGGGAGGCAGAGCTTGGCAGCTGAGGAGCAGCCTAGGTTGGGACACAGGTGCAGCAGAAGACCAGAAGTATGGCTTCCCATGCCCTCCCTTGGCCTCTTTGCTACCCTGATGGGTTCAAACTTGCCAGTCTCCAAACCTCAAATTCAAGGCGGAGCTCCTCTGTGGTCTCACCAAAGCAACTTATGAGCCAGCAGGAAAATAAGGAGGGTGGGGATTTATCTGCTGTCCAGTGCTAAAGGGATGATTGTAGAGACTTGCTGGGCATTACTACTCTAAGTCCATGTAAGATGTCATGCTTTTGAGGAAGTAGGTTTAAGATAGAACAGAGTGAAAATTCCTTACATTAGCTTGAATTTTTCTGATCCCATACTGATGGGTAAGGTAGGAAAAGCTATACCTTCTGGGGCAACTCTCGTTTTTTTTGTTTTTTTTTAAAGATTTATTTATTTTATTATATGTAAGTACACTGTAGCTGTCTTCAGACATTCCAGAAGAGGGAGTCAGATCTCATTACAGATGGTTGGGAGCCAATATGTGGTTGCTGGGATTTAAACTCAGGACCTTCGGAAGAGCAGTTGGTGCTCTTAATTGCTGAGTCATCTCATCAGCCCCCTGAGGCAACTCTTAAGCCTATTTTTAAGTAGATATATAATGAGCACTCCCATGAGTTGGCATAGTTTTTTAAAAAAGGGTAGAATTTGGTAAAAACAAACTTTGCAATTCCAGGAATGCAGGAGATAACCATAGAATCTAGTGTCTAAAAATGTGTGTGTGTGTGTGTGTGAGTCTTTCATTCACGAATCCAGAGAGTTTGATGGGCAGGTGCAGCGTGCCCATGACCCACCAGGAGCTCAGAGCGGATTAACTAAATTACCAATACAGTTACTCTATATCTTTATTGGCAAAGAGGTGAGCCATCTCGTATCAAGTACTGAACTAGAATTTGATAAAAGTTATTTTCTGTGATAGTATGGGTTATTAGTTTTGATACCACAACATATGTAACTGAATAATTAAGCAAGTGGACAGTGACTGGTAAAAATGGCTCCTGCTTTTTTTTAGGGGAATCTCCATGATGCTAAAGCTTGTGGCAGCTCTGGGCTCATCTACGTAGTACATGCGAAATGCAGGAGTTATAGAGCTTTCCATGAACTTTTTTCTTTTTAAGGCACATAACATATTGTCTTAGCTAACAGCAAGGAGAAATAGAGTAACTATAGTGGTAATTTAGTTAACCCTCTCTGAGTTCCTGGCGGGTCATGCACGTGCTGCACCCACCCATAGAGCTCTCCCAATTTGCAAATGAAACACACACACACACACACACACACACACACACACACACATTCTCCAGTTAATTTTGATAGTCCTTGGCTAGCTCAAGGCTGGACACTTCTAATCCTCCCCGTGGCTAGCATATATTTCCCTGCAGTTCCCCTGGCTTAACATTTTCTAATTCTATGTTTTATCTTCGCTGCCCTGTTACCTTCTGGGCAGCTCCCTCCATAGGACCACTTTCCCCTTCCACCTACATTTTGGATGCTTTTTCTTCCGTAGCTCCTAAACTCGATCCTTCTGTCTCCGAGACAAGTAAATCTGCCTCCTTTTCCCTCTCCCAT
This sequence comes from Tokudaia tokunoshimensis, assembly GCA_036184795.1. Taxonomy (NCBI): domain Eukaryota; kingdom Metazoa; phylum Chordata; class Mammalia; order Rodentia; family Muridae; genus Tokudaia; species Tokudaia tokunoshimensis. The sequence continues at coordinate 173,236,386 of BTHU01000001.1, read as the reverse complement.
GTGACCCAGACCCAGGAATCCTAAAAGTCCCACCTCTGTTCTGCCCAGCCATTGGTTGCTGGCATTTCTATTTACCAGTCAGAACCAACTGGGGGTAGGGTTCCTTAGTGTCTTCTGTGCTGACACTCTTGCAAACAGTTTTGGGGACCAAAATCACCATCATGACACAAACAGCATTAGGCCAAACCCACTACAAGTAACAATGATATAAACAATATCAAACGCTGAGCAACTGGGCCAAGTGAATCTCTGCCACTTATGAACTCTATGTGCCCGTTTCCTCATCTTTAAAATGAATACCATGATCTGGGCATGATGGTACTCATCTGTAATTCCAGCCCACTGAAATGTTAAAGGAAGGCATGGGAGACTAGGCAGTGTGTATCAGGGTTGGCTTTTATGGGGGATTGGCGGATGCCTGAGAATGAGAATGTTATGAACCAATCCTGCAGAGTTGTGCCCAGTGTTCTAAAGGCCTGAGGATGTGGAGTATCTGCTGAGTCAGTGTGGAAGGCTACTAGCATTTCAGCCCAAGAAAGAAGTCAGCAGGCTATCCGTAGCCGAATAGGAGGGTCGTGGGTGCCTCTTCTGTCTACACATTCCACTTACTTGACCTCATGTTGTGACATGGTACCTATTTTCCTCCATTTTGAAATGAGAATTCTTACTCTGCCACTGTATATTTCATCTATATGAAGTAGGGTTTGACATTTACAGAGGTTTTGGGTGTGTGTCTTGAGTCTTCTGAATTTTGAACTATTTTGGATAAGGCTGGAAAGTTTAAGACTAAGGGAATCTTTAGTTTGGATTGAGTGTACTTCATATCACAACACTGACATTAACAGTTTGGGGTCAGGGATGGAATAATATGATTGAAAACAGTAGACCAGGGTATCAAGTAGATAAAGGATGGTTGATCCTCTGAGCTGATTAAGAATCACCTAGAAAACTGATAACGCACATCCCTTGGCTTCTCACTGAGGACTTTCCCGGAGAGAATTAACTGGGGAAATATGAGTCACCCTGATTCTCTGGGCTGTGTTCTCCTGGTGTTCTGGACCTTTCTGGCTCCTACAGTTCTTCCTTCCCGTCTTCCATGGGGTTCCCCAAGCTCTAAGGGGAGGGGTTCAATGGAGATCTCCAATATTGGCTCTCTCTCTGCTTAGTGATTGGTTGTGAGTCTCAGCATCAGCTGCCTGAGGAAGTCTATCTGATGATGACTGGGCTAATCATTCATCTATGAATGTAGCAGAGTATGACAGAGGTGCTCACTCAGGAAATATCACAAACATGGCTGCCTAAGCAAGACCTGAACAATGACAACATCCATAGACATGCAAATATGGAAGGGGAAAAAAAATCTCATGAGGCTCTGCCCCTAGACAACAAGAGCTATAGTCAATTATCTACTGCTAAGAGGAGAATTAGTCTTCTGGAGATGAGTCCCTTAATTGGCTATCCAGTGCTAAGTAGTATAGTCTTTCTCTCCTTTTTCCACGATGTTCCCTGAGCCTTAAGTGTGATGGTTGTGAAAACACAAATCTTAATATTTTACTTTAATTAAAATTTTAAGCCCTAATATTTAAAGAGAAGCATTTCTTCTGTGCTTTGGGATGCCAACGTCTTAATGAATTACTATGGGACATAGACAGGGAGGACAAGTTATTCAGCTGCAAATCATAGAAAGTGAATTGTCATTTCTCATCATATGTCAGTGGGAAGACTGTGTCATATTGCCACACCTGACTATAAGGGCCTGGGAAGTATAATTCCTCTTATTCTCATAAGAAGAACAACACATAATAATCACTAATAACCATAAAACTCCCCTGGCTTTCCCAGGGCAAGACTTCAACTCCCACTTATTCAAAACAGTCTTTACCTTCCAGTTCTCAATTCCCTACTCCCTGATCTGGGGGATACAGGGTGGAAGACACAGCTCCTGTCCTGAAGGAACCTACATTTTAGTTGGGAAAATGACTTAACCATGCAATGACTCAGGACTTATCCCAAGGCTGTTTAACACCCCGCATCAAATGATGAGGCTGAGATAATCCATGCACTGAGTTCTCAGAGTGGGGAGACATTTCCAATAGGCTGGGCTGGGGTGGATTCTTGGCAGGCAACCTTCACAAAAGAATGGAGAGGAGAAAATGACTTGAGAAACTGCCACTGGCAACACAAGGATTGCAGAGCTTTTGCAGAAGTTGAACTAAATATACTTAATCTGCATTTTGACCGTGTCTGGCCCTGACGATGTGTTTTCAAATAATTACATTGGCTTAAATGACATTTGGAGACCAGGGTTATCTCTTGATAATGGGCAACTTGAACCATACTACAGTTATTCTAAGTGCTAGGCCAGGGCAGTTAGCTCATATCTAGCAGTTAATAGGGTACTGGTTTTCTACTCATACAAGAGAAGATTAATATTGATTGAGTTTTTGTAGACAGCACAGCTTCTTAAGTTGCAGATCCTGACCCTAATATGAGTGCCCATTACTGATTGTAAGGGGTCACAAAAATAATTGGCAATAAGTAAAATGTCTCTGAACATGGAATGATGAAAATTAATTTAAAAACAAATGCTTAAAAGAGATGAGAGGTCTGTATGAGCATTTGTTCACTTTGGGTCAAGAGCTGTCACCAAGCCTTGGAACTAAGCACAGAGTAGGCTCACTTCACATGTGCATTAGTGCACAGCATCAGGCCACACAAAGCCCATGGATGCTTTCAGAGACACAGGGCTCGGCTTCTAGCCGCCTGCATGTTAGGAACTGTAATGTTTTTACTGCATGTACAACGTTTTTAGTCTTATAGAAGCTAATAGTTTAACTGCAAAAATAGAGACTTCTGATGTTTTCCTGCCAACATTCTTCAACGTGTATCACATTACTATGCGATTAGATAATATTATGTTGGAATGTTTGATTTTAAAAAAAATTTCAGTAGAAGTTGATGATCGGAGTGTCATAATAAAATAACCCACTTTTGAATTTTGGCTTGGTATTAGAAAAGAATTTTCTATCATTTCTGAAATGGCCCAATCATTGTTCTGCCATTTTGTACTACATATTTATATGAAAAATGTGTTCTCAACACTGATGACTATAAAATCAAAACATTGATCAACTCTGGAAGATGTTGGAGATGTCTTGCATCATGTGCTATCAAATATTCAGCCTTTCATTCCTTATGTAAAACTAAACATGCTTATCCATTTCGTTAGTACGTAAGAATCTCTTCGTCTTCCAAAATTGGTAAGATTATATGAATAGAGAGAATTCTTTTAGAAATCAATTTCTTTATGATCTAATTTCACGAACACGTTTTTGATTTATATAACTGTGTTATGTTCTATATGTCTGGGTTATGTGAAAGTTTCTGGGGTGAAAATGTGTTGTACCTATTATATTGTATCGATAAATAGATGGACTTTTGTCATATTTATTGTATTCTACTGATACATAGAATGAAGTTTTGCCCTCTCAAAGGGCTTCAGAGATTGGCTCCTTTTAATGGATACGATGTTTGTTAAAGTAAAGTTAACAGAAAAGGGCATTTGGTGATATTACTTAAAGCAGAAGAGAAGAAAGCAGAAACCATGGTAGGCAGAATACAAGCCTCAAAGACATCCAGGTCCCAATCTTTGCAATGGGAAAAAATTAGGCCTTATGAAGAAGAGGCGCTGAGACTGCAGAGAGATTAATTAGGTTTGCCCACAAACTGGTTTTTAGATGAGGTGATGCAGTGAACTCATTTTGGGTGAGAGTCCTTTACAGGGAAAGAGGGAAGCACAGAGAAAACGTGAGAGAGCATGGAAAGCAGCAGAGGAATCATGGGAAGGATTCAGGAGTGGCTTAAGAAGGTTGTTGCTCTTTAGTAGCAACAGGGAACAGCCATCATTGACCACAAACCCTGAAACTTCAGTCCCAGCTCTGTTAAGGATCAAACAAATGAGTTGGGCAAAGAAGAGAAATGGCTCCTAAAAACTTAACTTTATATTTTTTTTCAGACTTCAAAACATTTGGAAGACAAAATTGGAACCTCAAGTGCTGACCCTTTAGGATATTCTTCTGAACTGAATTGGCATTCACGAGTAGTTAATTATAAGGTATTAAGTTTGGGTCTTATGTATATTATTCTGATCAAGTCTGTCTTAGTTAGGGTTTTACTGCTGTGTACAGACACCATGACCAATGCAAGTTTTATAAAAGACAACATTTAATTGGGGCTGGCTTACAGGTTCAGAGGTTCAGTCCATTGTCATCAAGGCAGAAACATGGCAGTATCCAGGCAGGCATGGTGCAGGAGAAGCTGAGGGTTCTACATCTTTATCCAAAGGAAGCCAGGAACAGACTGGGAATCCTCAGGCATCTAGGGAAGATCTCTAAGCCCAACCCCTCAGTGACATACTTCCTCCAACAAGGCCACACCTTCTAATAGTGCCACTCCCTGGGACAAACATATACAAACTATCACAAAGTCTTAACGGTAAAGTAACTTCCTTACTGTATTGTTATATTATATGTGGCAAATTAGTAGAAAAGGGCTCTGAGATGCAGGATGACTTGTCTGAGTTCACCCAGCTCAATGAGTTCTTCAGGTTCAAGTCTGTAGCTGTGTCATTCAAACACTCAGCCTTCCTTTGAGGTCAGGCTCTTGTGCCCCAAATGGAGCAAAGGGCAATGAAGTGTAGACACAGTGGAATGGATGCCCAGAGAAGAGCCACGGCAGCGAGACACAAAGTGAAAATATCCTGATGGGATGTGGTTATTGATATGGACGAGAAGGGAAGGAAATGGGCAGTTTTTAAAGCAATCATGGTGCTCTGTGCACTGATGAACTGTGGAGACACAAGAAGACAGGCTTACTGCTGCAGTAAGGTCTGTGGCCCATTTCATGTTGTCATAGACTCTACAGTGTCACCACAGATGTACTGGAGCCTTCTAGGAACCAAGTGGCTCAAGATGCTGGTGGTTACCAATACGTAAGTCTTGTGGGAGAGGCAGCACAAAACCAGAGCCAATCCTTGCAATACCTTTGATTATTATTTTTTGTTTTGACTTATGTATATGTGAATGTGTCTGTTTGCGTGTTTGCATTTGAGTGCAGACATTCATGCACTCCAGAAGAGGGCACTAGATCCCCCTAGAGCAAAACCTGTAGACAGGTGTGACCTACCCAGTGTAGGTGCTGGGAACTGAACTTGGATAATCTATAAGATCAGTATAAGCTTGTAAGAGCTGTGCTGTGTCTCTAGTCCCACCTTTGATTATTTTTAAGCAGCTCACTCACCCCCACCACTGCTTATATGATGCCTGCTATACAGATGAGAATTGTCTCTCCTTTCAAATATTAGGTTATAGGTAGCTCCTATTAAAGACTGAATACTTCAGGGAGACCCAAATTTGAGAATATGCACTTCATTTTCTCCTTAGCAGATAAATATAGGTAAGGTTTTCTGGTTCCTTACCAATAAATGAAGGAAGACAATTACTTTAATTTGAAAACACACTTCAGTATCAAAGGCTGCCATTTATCCATTCTTATTTCAGTTGAAGTGATTAATATTCAAGTTGGCACTATATGAAGAATTAAGCTTACTGTGTATTCTCCAGCTATTTATGCTAATTCTAGTCTCATTTGTATTGAAAGATTCATAAAAGTATCAAGAGACACTTTATATTGAATTAAAAACTATTACACTGGGTGTTTCAAGCCTCAGAAAAGAACAATTATTAAAATATATTACTCAATTAAACAAAGGGATCTGTATCTATTGCCAGAAGTTGGACATACAGGCAAAAGTGTTAGCAGTTCAAATGGGTACATTAAGTCTCGCCGCTGTGGCATCCACGTTTATGTGAAGCTGGACACGGGCCACACAGGAGATAAACTGTCAGGAAGGGTCGAGAAAATCCAGGCTTGTTCTGACTCCATAGTATCCATTGTGGTTAGAATGTCAACTGCCCTCCAAGGGTTCATGTGTCTGAGCACTTGGTCTGCAGTTGGTGGCGCTGTTTTAGAAGGCTGTAGAACCTTTAAGAGGTAGAGCCCTGGTGGAAGAATAAGGCAACTGCATCATTGGTCTTGTTTGTTAGCCTGGCCTCATACCCTGTATGTTCTGATTCTAGACTGTGGCTACAACGTGATCAGTGTAATAGTGTTTGTGGTCTTGCCTTTCTTTCTAAGAAGGTCTGTACTCCTCCATAAACTATAAACCTAAATCAATCCTGTTGTCAGATATTTGGTCATAATAGTGAGAATAGAAACTGATATAGTTCCCTGCAGAGAAAAACAGTCTGGTCTAGAAGTAGCCTCTTGGAGATTGAACATCTTCCTGAACTGGTCAGTGAACCTCCAAACCACATGGATTCAACTAAAAGCCCATGTATTGTTTGCTTTGAGAAGAAAATGGCTCACCAAAAGAGGGACTCAGGAAGGAAGACCTGAGGGAAAAGGTGTCAGCTGACGTCAGCTCTCCTTGACACAAACATCCTCTAAGAGGCATGAGCCAATAGTGTTCCATCTCCAAACACTCAGCTCAGTCTTTGGCGTCGGCCTCTGAAAACCCATTCACATGTGTGGCGGGTTCTGAATTCACCTGAATTCCTAGTTTTGCCCCAAAGTTCTTGGGCTAAAGGATCTAGCAAGTCCAGAGCTTGGCGTGGAGGTTTGGCATCTTCTCTCTGAGTGTATTAGATGTAAGCTGGCTGCTTCTCTGATTTCTAGCTAGGGCTTTGGAGAAAACCTTACATAAGAATGGAAAATAGCTGGGAGGAAGGAAAAAATAGATTGCATTATTTTCAAAACCTCTAAGCAAAAGTTTTGTTTGCTGTCTAAATAAAGCAGCCTGCACTACGGCACCTGGAAACTTAGCATTTAGGAAACATGATATAAAAGCCAAAAGCTACTGCCTGGGGAGACTGTCAAGTCTGAGGCATGGATGATCCTCAAGCCAAAGTGTCTGGCATGTTGTAGTAGATCCTCAATAAACATGGAACAAAAGCTGGATATTAACACAGTCTCTAGAGAAATTCATCATTGGCCAGGGAGGGGTTTGCTCCAGTATTTGGTGGATATATCTGAAAAGACTTCAACATGAGAACCTAGGAGAACTTGGTGGGATCAGGACTGGCCCACTCTCTCATCATGCTTAGAACTGTAGCTTCTTCCTCTCTCTGGTTTGTTCCATAGTTGTGGAACACTCATGAGGGCTTGGGTAGATATCTGGAGCCACAGATCTCTGTTCTTAGGATCTCTGAGCTTGTGAGTCAGATATTTTGGTGAGGAGCATAATGACTAAGACTTCAGAGGATTACAGCAGGAAGCAAGTACTTAGAATTAGTTGGGGTTACAAAGCATACATACACAAAGAACAAGGGTCAATATAATGCTGACATACTCCGTGTGTAGAAGGGGATCAGTTGTGGGATCTGGGGGACTTCAGAGCAGGAAGTGAGGATATGCAAAGGTAAACCCCATGAACAGGGGTAACTGTTGGGCTTCAGTCTTTCTAAAATGGTTATTTGATATCTCTACCACTGACTTATATTCCTGCCCATGTTCTCCATTCAATACCATGCATACCTAGCCCCATGTCCTGTCTCTCCTGAGACTAGAACTGCTTCCCTGAAACTGATTTTCCCATCAAGGCTTACGTACAATTTAAACTACCCCACTAGAAGCTATAAAAATAAAAGATGGAGGTGGGGAATGATGAAGGCTGTCTCCCCATCTTTCTTTGCTATACCATCTTTTCCTTCTCACATCAGCCATATTTCTTGAGCAGTGCCCTAGGCTACACCAACCCCTGCATCCCCCAAAACTACTCTTGCTAAGGTCAACGGTAATCTCCACATGTTACATCATATTGTTTCTTCCTCCTTGTGCAGTCAGCATGGGCCTTGTTCCTTCTCCCCGTGTGGAGATTTTAAAACCTCAACTATTATTTATATTCCTGATGAAGAGGCTTAGACTCATATGTCTTCCTTTTGAATCTCAACGCTCTTGTGACTCCTTCCACCAAGAGTCTACTTGTGACTCCTACCAATAGACTGCTCTGGAAACTCTGAGGGTGTATATTTGCGGGGATGCTTCCTCTATGGGAAATGACTCAACATTTCACTTTAATTCCCTTGAGTCTCCATGTGGAGAGTCTCTGTGCATACATTCTAGTTGACAGCCTCGGTTGAGCTTCAAGTTATAGTCAGTAGCTGTCCTGAGTGGTCAGTCTTCAAATGGCTGTAAGTTTGGCTGACACCTGATTGTGATTACAAAGGAGACCTCTAGTGAGGCCTGAAAGTTCCCAACCTGTAAAGTCATGAACGGAGTGAAATGGTTGCTTTAAGCTCCCACAGTATTGCTCCATTAATTATATAGAAAAGGGAAATGAAATATGCTGTTTGACATAACAAATTCTCTTGTTTTGAACCAAAAATGCCACCCCCCTCCAGCTTTTCACACCTCTCTGCAGATGGTGCAGAAGGAGTCACAGACACAGGTTCTTCCTTCTGACCTCTAATTCTTTGGCCTCCCGAGAGCCTAAAAGGCACAGCACTGCCCTTCTTTGATTCATTGGTGGTGTTCCATTCCCTTTCCTTACAAAGCTTCCATGTTTGCTGTTCACACTCCTTCCTTTGCTTAGCTCCTTCTCATCCTTTTGGTCTGATATCACGTCTTATGTAATGACATATCTTCAGAGGGGCCTGAGACTAGGCTCATTTGTCTGTGTTCTCCTGGTGTGTTTGGTGCCACTTTAGACCACAGTTGGTAGTGTTCTTTTAAAACTTTCACTTCAAAGCTAAGGGCTGGCTTCACTGCTGTGTATCATTGTGGCAGAGGGAATGGCATCTGAAGGCTGTCACTATTTCCCTGCAATCACCAGCACAATGCCTGGCCCAGGCAGGGTGTACACTCATTTATTATTAATTTAGTCTACCCTCAAGTACAATCTCCACTCATTTGCCCAACTAGCATTAATCATGATAAAGGCCAATGATATTCATTAACCTCATTAAATAGCAAGTCCAAGCTAGACATATAAATATCATTTCACTAATGCCTCATGATAGTACTCTGAAGAGGAAAATACCACTTATAGAAGAGGGAATCTCAGGTAAAGAGAAAACAAGCACATTTTCTGAGACTATACACAGATTAAGGCTAGAGCAAACAGGTGAACACAGGGATGACCAGATTACACATGCCACATTCTTGAGCCCTGTTCTTATAAGGAATAGTGAGAGTGTGGCATCTTAAAAGAAAGACATTAGGCTTCCATCAGTACCTACTCTTTCTCCTCTACTGCCTGGCAGCCAGCAAAGTGTGTACCATGGCTACTGTCCCCACTGCTGCATGGATGAGTTTAAAGATGAGTGAACCAGAAGAGCAAGAAAAGAATGCCCTGCACCCCCACTTCTTCCTAACACAGGTCATAGGATGCTGGAGCATCCTTTTATTTGCCACTTGGGCTTCCTGGTGCTGCCTGCCAAAATCGGGGTGGGGTGGGCTACACATTAATGTTTGGGGGAGTCATTGAAATAGAGGATCTATCTGTTGTCAACTGTGCCTAGTCACTATTTAAGAAGCACAATGACAGCCACACCTGATTGATTGGCCTTGCTGCAAAGGGCCAGCTCAAGCAGAACTACAATAGCCGTGGCTGCCTGGTAAGCAGGTGGAATGGGGAAGCTTATTGCTTTCAGGTTTACATTGCAGGAACTAATTGTTGTTGTCACCCCCATTGTTCAGGGTTGAACAGGCTGACAACTTATTAAGGTTGCATTAGCATTTCTTCATTACTGTAAGATGTGTGTGTATAATGGCCTCGTAGATCTAAATGGATCAGTAGTGAGCAAAGATGGGTGAGACTGAGGTGTGGCCCCTGACTTTGAAGCTGGCTGTGTGGTTTAATATCTACAGTCTGGTCATGTATATGGGATGAATCCCTAGGTGGGACAGTCTCTGGATGACCTTTCCATCAGTCTCTGCTCTATACTTTATCTCCATATATACTCCTGTGAATATTTTGTTCCTGTTCTCAGAAGAACCAAAGCACCCACACTTTGGTTTTCTTTCTTCTTGAGCTTCATGTGGTCTGTGAAATTGTATCTTGGGCATTCAGAACTTCTGGGCTAATATCCACTTATCGATGAGTGCATGCCATGCGTGTTCTTTTGTGATTGGGTTACCTCACTCAGGATGATATTTTCTAGTTCCATCCATTTGCCTAAGAATTCCATGAATTAATCATTTTGAATAGCTGAGTAGTACTCCATTGTGTAAATATACCACATTTTCTATATCCATTCCTCTATTGAAGGATATCTGGGTTCTTTCCAGCTTCTGGCTATTATAAATTATGCTGCTATGAACATAGTGGAACATGTGTCCTTATTACATGTTGGAGCATCTTCTGGGTATATGCCCAGGAGTGTACCAACCAGACCCCCCAGAGCTCCCAGGGACTAAGCCATCAACCAAGGAGTACACATGGCTCCAGCTGCATATATAGGAGAAGATTGCCTTGTCAGACATCAATGGGAGGAGAGGTCCTTGGTCCTATGAAGGTTTGATAGAGGCCCAGAGTAAGGGAATCAAGGGCAGGGAGGTGGGAGTTGGGTGGGTAGAGGAAAACCCTCATAGAAGCAGGAGGAGGGAGGATGGGATAGGGGGTTTCCAGGATGAGGTGGGGGAGGACCAGGAAAGGGGATGACATTTGAAATGTAAATAAAGAAAACATCCAATAAAAAAAGGATGCAGTCTGATCTGGTTTCCTAAGTCGATTCAGGGTATATTGATTCAGAGAAACAGATTTGAACAAATGGAAGACAGGGATGTCCTCATATGAATTCAGTGTTGGCACAGTCTTACACATGGACTCACTGAAATGTTCTCTTTTGGTTGAAAAACTTATTTCTTTATGGCTTCAGGGCTATGACCTCTTTAGAAGGAGTCAGCTGTTTCATTACATACCCACCTGCTATGCAGGCAACTCTAAAAAAGATCATCCATATGCAAATTACATAATTTAAATCCCAAACAAGGAAAAACTTCTTGAGGGTAGAAGGAAACACTGAAGTAATAAATGGGAGGATATTTGTAACAATTATAAATTCAGAAAGCTCTGGACAAAGTGGAGGAGCATATTACTTAAAGTTAGGTGTCAATGAACATGTGTCCTCCCTGTAACGAGGAAGGGAGGACCCAACTCACAGCCCCCAATTGTAAACACTGTAGGGACACAAGTCAGGTGCTCTTCCTTTGGGTCTCCTCACTGGACTCCAATTTGCCTCTATAATCCTCCGTTGCAATCTTTTTTTTTTTTATTTTTTATTTTTATTATTTATTTTATTTTATTTTTTTAATTTACATTCCAAATCACTTCCCCTTTCCCGTTTCCTCCCTCCCCGAAAGTCCCATAAGCCCCCTTCCCTCCCTCTTTTCTCCATTCAACCCCCTCTCGTTACTCTGTCCTGGCGTTCCCCTACATCCAGTCTTTCCAGGACCAGGGGTCTCTCCTTCCATCTTTTTAGAAATCTATTGATATGCGGATTGTGTCTAGGGTATTCCGAGATTCTGGGTCAATATCCCCTTATCAGTGACTGCATACCATGTGTGTTCTTTTGTGATTGGGTTACCTCACTAAGGATGATATTTTCAAGATCTGACCATTTGCCTAGGAATTTCGTGAATTCATTGTTTTTAATTGCAGAGTAGTATTCCATTCTAACTTAAGCACAGGGACAGCACTGTTCTCGAACTCTTAAGAAGCACACGCCCCTGAAACACACAGGAAATAAGGCATACATCATGGCACTTAGGATTTTGCTGCTTCTCTTAGGTAGTTCAGTAGTCTTCCAAGTGCACACTACAGGCAACTGCAAGGCTTCCGCAGCACCCGAGGAGGAGAGAGGACAGTGAGATAAGAGCTGGCATTTGGGCAAAGCATAGCTAATCACTGGCCAAGAGGTCAGCACAAGAGAGCTGGATAAGAAAGAGGGGCTGGATGCAATAAAGAAGACTTCCAATTCCCCTTATGATGACTACTCTCTGGATCTCTCCTCTTCCTTAGTTATTCCCACTGGGTTGCTGGATTACAGTGCTGGTGATGCTGCCCTTCACGGTAAGGTCAAAGTGGAGGATTCTAGAGGGAAATAGGGCTCCAGCGAGTAAAGACTAGGGAGAAGCACCCAGAGGTGAGAGGACAGAACCATGAATGGTATAGAGATGGAGCTGGAGAGTTTTGTAGGACCTCTGACAGAGGTACAGCATTGTTCTCGAAGAGTTCTGGAATCACACACTCTTGAGACACACTGGAAGTAAGGCCATTTTAGAGTCACAGTGCTTAGATGGGCTTTAAAGTGTTCCCTATAAGCATAAGATGATATTCGTAACAATAATAGTCAGCATTTGCGGGGTACTTACTGGCAGGCACTATTCAAAACATTCAACGTGTATTTTCTCATTCAGACAGAATATTAGAATTCAAAGGAAATGGAATGGATTTAAATAAATTAAAATTGAAGGTATAATTGCCATGGCGAAATTTGAATCCACACTTGAGATTCCAAAGGGCTAATATGAAACCTTGGGGGAAATTCAAATCTTTGTCACACCAGAGAGTATCATTTTAAAAGATGCATGCAGCAAACCAAAAAGCTCATAGTTCTTAAGCATTGTGATGTCAAAACACATAAAGCAAAAGCTAATTAAGTTACAAGGAGGAAATGATAGGGGAGAAGGCAGCCATCGCCTTGCTTGTGTTTCCTTGAACCTGATGACCAAAGGCTTACAACCTGAGTTCAGTTCCCAGCACCTCCACTTCGAAGTTCACAGTGGTTTGAAGCTCCAGCTATGGGGGGGGGGGGCACACCATTTTCTGAATCTGACAGCAGCTTCACCCACATGGCGTTTGCTCATACATATACACAACATAAAAAACATTAAAAATTAGATCTAAAAACAAGTCCTAGCCAGTTTAAATAAATAGTGGATTGTAAAATAAAAGTAGATGGGTAGATATTTGAAAAATAAGATTTAAGATGAATTTGAAGATTATACACTTAACTTTATGAAAAGTAATTCTTTAAACTTTAAGTTCTAACTAAGCATTTATAAAGTTAGCATTTATTTCAGGTCACAAGGTATTTTCTAAGTTATTTTACCAAATTGGCAATTGAGTAGTTCACATCCCTTGCCTTGAAGACAATAAATTTTTACCCCAAATGTAATAACATACAAAATTATTAGAAGCATGTACTGTTTTTTTTTTTTTTTTTTTGGTTTTTCGAGACAGGGTTTCTCTGTGTAGCCCTGGCTGTTCTGGAACTCACTTTGTAGACCAGGCTGGCCTCGAACTCAGAAATCCTCCTGCCTCTGCCTCCCAAGTGCTGGGATTAAAGGCGTGCGCCACCACCGCCCGGCCAGCATGTACTTTATAAGGATGATTATTAAGAAAAGTTCAACTCTCCTAGTTTTAAAATCAGAAACAAAGGCAAAAAATAAGCGATAAAGAATTTAAGAGTCAGCAGTAAGATTAGGAAATATTTAAAATATTTCTAAACTTAAACTCTGAGTTGAATTCTCACCCTCATAAAATAAGATTTATTTTATTTTTAATGATACGTGTGTACGTGTATGTGCAAAGTTATGTGCCCAAGAGGGTGGGTGTCTGTGGAGGTCAGAAGAGGGTCTTGGAGCCACTGAGCTGGAGAGTCAAGCAGTGTTCACTGGTAGAACAGCAAGCAGTCTTCACTGCTGTGCTGTCTCTAAAACAGACAAAATGACAGGTAAGCTACTGTGAAGAAAGGAGTTATGTAAGGAAAACAAGGAACGATGGGTAAATGGAAGGGGAAATTGATATCACCGAGCAGGACATAAATATTTTACAAGTCAGATTATTTTCAGAGGGCAAAGTAAGGGCTGAGTTCACACTATGAGGACTGTTACAAAACAATATAGAAACATTTCTTCTGTTCAACTTATGGTAGGACATGACTGGGCATGTACTACTGATTTGTATCTCACGGTCCATTAAGTGGATACTATTGTGCTTTCTTCCAGAGGTGCAGAAACATTTTAATAGTGAGAACTGAGTAACCAGGTCAGCCACAGGTGAGGATTTATTTTATGTGTCAATTTGATTAGGTTAAAAGGTACTCAGAGAATTGATAAAGATAATGACTTGGTATGTCCAGGAGGGTATTTCCAGAAGAGGCTGACATTAAATACACAGGCAGGATAAAGTCTGTCTTCTCAGATCTGGAAGGGTGTCACCTACACTGTTGAGAGTACAAAGAACCATAGAGAAGCAAGTTTATTCTTTCTTGGAGAGACATCCACCTTCTCCTGCCCTTAGATATCAAAGTATCAGGGCCCTGGCCTTCAGATGCCTAGATGCCGCCAGCTGATCTCAGATTCTCCAGCTTTCTACCCTGGACTGAGAGCTTCAGAGTCCACCTCCCTGGCTCTGACCTGAGAGTTCTTGTGTCCCTAGACTGATGATGGAAGACACCACAGATTTTATCATAAGTTCCTCATACAGTTTTCTAATGCTCTCTTGGGGAAACCTTGGCTGATGTATGCATTACTAGTTGTGAGGAGAAAAAATGATTTAATAAAACATTTAGTTGAGAATAAATGTCCCTTAAACATGAGGATTAATGGGGAATCTAGGACCCAATTGCTTTGGACTTGGAAAGCCATTTGTTTTGAGCCTATAGTTCCCACTATGTTGGAATGGTAAGAAGGGCTCTTTGATGTCACATCTATCTGAAGGGTGGAAGAGAAAACTATTTGTGGAGATAATTAAGGAAAGACTATTATTCAAAAACAAAACAACAGGAAAATGAATCATGCAATTAAAAATGGGCAAAATATCTGAATAAACACCTCATCAGAGATGATATGTGGCTCTTTGATGAGTAGAGGAAAGGATCTTCACCGTCATGTATCATTAGAGAAGTGGAAATTAATGCTCCCCTTAGAATGGCTATGATTCAAAGCACTGACAATGCAGGAGAGAATGTGGGGAGTCAGAAATTGCCACTCAGTTTTTCCTGGTATCTAACACAGTACACTCATTTTGGAAGATACTTTAACAGTATATTACTTTAAAAAAACCACAATTTACTTATATAATCCACCAATTCATGTCATGGTTTGAATATGATTGACCCAGGAAGTGGCACTATTTGGAGGTGTGACCTTATTGGAATAGGTGTGTCATTGTGGGCATGGGCTTTAAGACTCTCATCCTAACTACCTGGAAGTCAGTATTCTGCTAGCAGTTTTCAGATGAAGATGTAGAAGTCTCAGTTCCTCCTGCACCATGCCTGCCTGGATGCCGCCTGTTCCTGCCTTGATGATAACGGACAGAGCCTTTGAACCTGTAAGCCAGCCCCAGTTAAATGTTGTCCTTATAAGAGTTGCTACAGTCGTGGTTTCTGTTCACAACAGTAAAACCCTGACAAGACAATTCACGTCCCCACTATCTACTGAAATGAGTTAAAAACTTATTTCTAGAAAACATACGCAAATGATTTGAGCAGCTTTACTCACAATCACTCGGACTTAGTATCAATGAAGACATTCTTCAACTGGTGAATAAACAAACTTTGTTTCATTCATTTCGGAATATTACTTGGCAATCAAAAGAAAGGAGCTAACCAGTTAGGAAAAGGCATGCAGAGTCCTTAAGACAAACTTCAGGGACAGAAGCTGCTATGCCCTGGATGATTCCAATGACATGGTATTCTGAAAAGGCAGAACTATGAATCCTAAGATGAGGACTGAGGGTTCAAGAGAGTGCTAGGAAGAACACAGAGGGCAAGAAGACTATTCTGCATGGTAGTTGTGGAAGCCTAGCATGTATTTCTGGGTGGTTGCAGAATTGAAAAGTAGTGAGCACTCATGTAGAACATGGACCTTGGTTGATGATATAGCTAAGCTGTCTTGGCTCTCTGATTTTTCCAAATGGGTCATACTGACTCATGAAGCAGGAATATGAGGGGAGGGAAATGACAAATGTAGACATTATTTTTACTTTCCACTTAGTTTTGCTATGAACTTTAAACAGTTCTTTAAGATAAAATACTCTATTTTAGACACAATCAAAAATGATATATAGAATTCTACTACTATAGAAGAAGAATTCAAAAGTTAACAAACATATCGTGAAGAGGATTCCCAATTGTGCTTTGTAAATAATGAAAGGGACTGTTCTTAGAAAGCATGTGGCTGCAAATGCTGGTTGGTCCTAAAATAATTATGTAAAAATCACTTTACCATATGAAATCACCATGTTAAAGAATTCATGTACCATGGTCACTAAAATAAGAAGCATCTATAAGTGTCTTAATCAAGCACATGCACACACACACATACACACACACACACATGCACATATACACACATGCACATACATATACACAGAGCACTCATACATTCTTACTTCATATGAAGGAAAATTTTAAAAGTGAAAGGACAAAAATATTTTAAAATGAAAGTAATATTTACTAGATAAAAAGTTTCAAAATTTGAAGACCACTAGTAATTTAAATTTAATGAGTATCAAAATAAATTCCACTGGGATTTGTCACTGTTGAGATGGGATCTCAGTGTGAAGCTTTGGCTGCCCTTGAACTCCCAGAGATCATTTTGCTTCTGTCTCTTTAGTGTAGGGATTAATGCTGTGTGCCACCATATCAGGATGGTGGGGTCTTTTGGTAATGTGAACAAAGGAAAGGAATGGAAAGGAAAGCAATGGAATGGGAAGGGAAGGGAAGGGAAGGAAAAAGGAAAGGAAGAGAAGAGAAGGGAAAAAGAAGGGAAGGGAAAGAAAAAGAAAAAGAAAAGGAAGGAAAGAGAAAGGAAGGGAAGGGAAGGAAAAAGGAAGGGAAGGGAAGGGAAGAGAAAAGGAAGAGAAGTAGAGGGAAGGGAAGGGAAGGGGAAAAGAAAAGAATGGAAGAGAAAGGAAAAAAGGAAGGGAAGGGAAAAGGAAGGGAAGAGAAAGAAAAAGGAAGGAAAGGGAAGGGAAAAGAAAGGGAAAGGAAAAGGGAGGGCATGGATAGTTATAAGGTATAGTAGGCCTTACTCTACGAGACACTGAAAAATTACCAAGTAAGTATAGGTTAGACAGACGCAAAAAGGCTTATATGCATGATACTAACCCTACAAATTTGGTAGCTATCCAAGACTGATTCTGCAAGGGATGTTCAGGTGTCTGATTAACCATTTGGAAATACATGTATTTGTAACAATTCCCTGTTTTATATATTTAACTGAAAACTTAAATTTCAAGTTAAATTTTTTTAAAGTAGTATCTGAAGTTCAAGAAACAAATGTGTTTAAATGGTTATTGGAATTTAAGAAAGATTAATATATTTTCTATGAATCAATTGATTCCATATATGTACCTAAAGAAATGAGAAACTATAGGAAAATGTTGCAATATGTATGGATAGCAAAGAATTAATCAATTTATTACATAAACTAAGCTTGTGTCCCACCATATAGAGTAAGGCCAATACAACCAGGAAATAGCATTGTGAGGCTTTTTTTAAATTTTTTTTAAATTTAAAAAAAATTTTTTTTAGTCACTTAGAGCAGTGCTGGTGTGGGTGTCTAATTGGATGGGAGCTGCCATTTCTACAAGGCAATTTGTTAACATGTCAAAGATATTAAAAAATGCATAGCCTTTGACCAAGTAATTTCATTTTAAGAATTTATTATGAGGACATTTTGATTTATAACCAGGAAATATAGGAAACTGCACAGTGTCCAACAATATGAGATTTATTGTGCCAATTAAGGATATTTTCAGATCATGAAATATTTTTTAATTTTAAAAGCTCAGAGAAGATGTGTCAGTTAAGAACATTCACAATGTACTCTTAGCAAAAGGACAGAAGCAATCATGAAAGTGTCAAGCACATGAAGAATAAATTTCATGGAAGAGGGTATTTATATACATCACACACACACAAATGCACACACACACATATACATGCACACACATGCGTATACACACACATGCATAGAAACATGTATACATACACGCAGACACACACATTCCTCTTATAGTCACTATTTCTATAAAAATGAGAGCATCCATGATCTAAATTTTCTTCTGTATAATTATGCTTCTTTTCCTTAAAATGTTTACAGTTATAAAAGAAACACAATACATATTGACCAGTACAGGTGCACTGCATAAGCAAAAGAAAAAAAAAAAAAGACTAAGAATTCACCATCACAAGGAGGGAGGGGAAGTTGTGACAAGGGACCCAAAAGGAGGCAGATTCCAGTGAGAACACTCAGGACAAAACATGCTGCTCGGGAGTGGGGGGATGGGGAGGTGGGGAGTGGGGGGAGGGTCCTTTAGATATTCCCAAGCATGACTGAGAAGGGGCACACTTACCTGCCGAACCTTAGGTATGGAGATTCTGCTTGTTCTGTGGACATTTTCTATTGGCTTCAATGAACTGGAAATAAATCAAATTGGTAATAAAGTATGTGGAGCACAAATAGCATGTTAGTGAAGAATTGAAAGATCCGAGCATGGCCACAGGTCAGAGAGTGTAAGAAGAGGATGCTGGTGCTCAGCCTCCAATGCCTTCCCTTCAAAGGGTTTTAGGGAACTTTGATTTACAGATTTAAACTGTAGTTTGCATGTAAACAAGACCTTAATGATCCTGGGAAATCTTCACATTTTAAAATAAAAATCTTGATGTCTAACACCAAACCTAAGAGCCTACAAATGCCATGAGTTGTAATCTGTGTATCTCCAAACACCAAACCCCATGTAGCTTTACTAGAGCAAAATGCATCCATTAGCATGGTTGCATATGCAAGATTGTGGCAAACCACAGATACTATATAGGAAGTGATGCAGACCTGCTGCTTTTAGAACTTGGTCAACATTCACTGGCGAAAAGTAAATGAGTTGCATAGAATTGTCACTATGTAAGTGGCTTTGATACTCATTCTTGGGAAGGAATGTTGAGAAGATGCTAAGGTAAAGCTAAGTTTTGTTATTATTAAAATATAAGTAGTGCATAGGTGTAAAAAAATCAGCACTCTTTAATTTACATGAATGTAAATGTGCTGAAATCTTAAGTCAAAGTGTCTTAAACATCACATGTGCTTTGGGTAGCAGAATGATCTAGGGCTTTAGGGAAAGATGGACATAGGAGCTCAGACATCCTCAGAACTGGTCTTTTTCTTTCTTTATTGGTATCATTTTTCTGGTGGAGATGATGCACCCTTGTTGTGAATGGGCCTGGTGCTGTTTGTATGTTAATGCTAATTCGCTCTCCTGGGAGGGACTGTGGACAAGGAGTGAGTCATACTCAGGTGACTTCTTGTGAACCAGTCCCCTAATGAATAAAGGAGCCAATCACTGGGTGAGTCGGAGGGACTTCCAGGTTGGAGAGGGGAAGAAAGGGAATCAGGAGAGAGTTAGATCTTTTTTGGACAGGGATAATGTGAGGACAAGATGTAACTACAAGTGTCTCCAGTGGCTTGACTGGGTTCAAGAAAGAAAGATATAGCAGCAAAGCATGGGTTTACCAGACATGCACCATAAAGGCCTTGGGGGATTTGAAGCATGGTAGTGACCCACCAGTGGGAATTTAGCGAGCTGGCTGGTGACGTTTTGGGAGCTCCAGGTCAGAGAGTCTTCACAAGATAATAACGGGTCAGCCATTGCCCACCAGTGCGTGGCCTGCCAAGCTCCACAGGGCAGAGAGTAATTGGGTGTAGCGCAGGAACTTGCCTTTTTTTGAAAATATTTCTCGCAACACACCCTCATCCATTCATATTTGCTTTTCTTGATTTAAGACCATTCAACATGAAAACTCTTTTTTTTCCTAGTAATTCCAGCCAATATCATAAATTGGCACTGTGTGGATTAGGTCGTATCTATTCAAGAACAACTGTACTCTGCATAGAGGTACATCAATCTTTACCATGTACAGTAAGGAAAAGGAAAGTTAGGAGGCAAAAATCAGGAAGAGGAGAATGCAGGCAAGACAAGAAAATCAGCAAAATGTTCATAAAACTTTTTTTTATACTTTTTTATTTTTATTTTTTATTATTTTCTAAGTTTTTTATTTACATTTCGAATGATTTCCCCTTTCCCGTTTCCTCCCTCCCCGAAAGTCCCATAAGCCCCCTTCCCTCCCTCTGTTCCCCATTCAACCCCCTCTTGCTTCTCTGTCCTGACATTCCCCTACATCCAGTCTTTCCAGGACCAGGGGTCTCTCCTTCCATCTTCTTGGAAATCTATTGATATGTGAATTGTGTCTTGGGTATTCCGAGATTCTGGGTTAATATCACCTTATCAGTGACTACATACCATGTGTGTTCTTTTGTGATTGGGTTACCTCACTTGGGATTGCAAGCTGGTACAACCACTCTGGAAAGCAATCTGGCGGTTCCTCAGAAAACTGGGCATGACACTCCCGGAGGACCCTGCTATACCACTCCTGGGCATATACCCAGAGGCTTCCCCTGCATGCAATAAGGACACATGCTCCACTATGTTCATAAAACTTTTTAAGAAGGTGGCTCAGGGGGTAAAGGGCTTGCAGCTGCAGCCTCAGCATCTCACAAGTACTACAGAGAGTTAGAAGACAGAGGCAGGAACATCCCTGGAATCTCTTAAGCCAGCCAGCTTATACAGTGATGAACAGCAAAGAAACCTTGTCTCCAAAAAGGTGGAAGGTTAGAAATGACACCTGAAGTAGTCCTTGGACATCCACACCTGCATGAACACAGATGCAGGTGCAGATGCGCACACAAATGCGCGCGCGCGCGCACACACACACACACACACACACACACACACACACACACAAAACACACCTTATAAGAAGACTATAATTTCTCCCTGTATTATGTGCTGATACAATGATATTAATCAACATAGTAATGGCTGATATTTTTTCAGTACCCCATATCAGATGTTATTAATCCATCTTACTAAAGATAAAACTGAAATTCAAATAGGCTAAATGGATTGGTAAGACTGCACTGGTGATAAGAAGTAAGGCCAGCACTGTGGCTGTCTCTGTATAAGCATTCTGACTATATAGGGGAAAGGGGTGTGTGTGTGTGTGTGTGTGTGTGTGTGTGTGTGTGTGTGTGTGTGTGTGTGTGTGCATGCATGTGTGTGTGTGTGTGTGCATGCATGCGTGTGTGTGTGTGTGTGTGTGTGTGTGTGTGTTGATATCTGAGAGCTGTGCCACCTTGATGAGCATTCCTATGTCTCAGGAATAGACGGGGTCCACCAGTGCCTGGGAAACTCCAAAGAAGTGGGTAGAGGAGAGGACTGTCTATGAGGATAGCTTGTGGTTTTCCAACATCACATATTTCTATGTCTTTGTTTGCTTCATCAAGTTCCCAAAAGCTGTGGGACTTGTTAAGCTGGAATCACATTGCATATTTATTAGATGGCTTGTTAATCAGCCACCAAGCCCCTCAGAGAGTAGGAGTCCAGGAGAAAGGATGAAGGATAAGATAGCATGTCCTCACCCACTCTCCTGAGTGCCACATTATCGGCAATTATGTGAAAGTTTCAGGAAACTTGATTTTAGGCACAGGGAGGATCTGACGCTCATCCACACAGGGAACTCTCTTTGTGATTTCTTTGGTTCTCTTCCCTCTGTTTCCTCTGTAAAGTAGAACAACTCTCCAGTTACAGAAGGGTAAAAATAAGGGGTAAGAGCATAAAAGGTGGAAAGATCCAACACAGCACATAATACACAGGTCTCTTGATCTTTGATTCAGCAGCTACAGTGGTACGGATCTTTTACCTGGACATTACTGACAGGAAGTTGCTCTTGCAACAAATGTGCATGTCCTCTGGCTCTTAAGTTTATAACATAAGTTCAAATTCCTAGAACAGCATCTTCACCATAGAGAAAATTAATACAAATTTACTGAATAAGTGAATGAACTTAAGTTCTCCAGAACTCAGGAAGATACCTCATCTATAAGAGCGAGGTCAACTCACCCTCAGAACCAACAATAACATCTTCCTCAAGATGCCCACATTCTCAGCGAGTGCTGCTGATTGTCATATACTGGTCCCATTATGTCCCCCTGTCATTCAAGAGATTTGCCTTGGCATCTCAGCCAGTCTCACAAGTGCTGCCTCAAGCTTCTCTCTCTGCCTGCTGGGTCTCTTACATCATCTATTTGTAAGGATGACCTAACATTGGTCTTAATTCAGCCAAAGCACAAGTAGTGTCAGGTTGAGGTGTTGGAAAAGTAGTTTTACATTGTACAGAATAGATGGGATCCCAGTGATCCCATCTTAGAGGAGTTATCAACAGCATTGTACAGAATAGATGGGATCCCAGTGATCCCATCTTAGAGGAGTTATCAACAGCACATGAGAATAAGCCTGTGCAATAGCAGGCTACTGAGAGGAAGTAAGTAGGAAGAGGGAGCTGTCCTTACATCACTATCATGACCATGCTCTGGTTAAGAGTATGTAGTCCAGAATTCAACTCAATTTCTGGCCTCAAATTCTGGCTCTACAGTTTAATAACTATGATCCCAGGCAAGTACCTTAATCTCCTCCCGCCTAAGTTTCCTCATTTATAAAATGAAATGGATTGGACAATTTTTTAAAAAAGATTTTCTTGCCTTAGTGTCTTCCTCTAATAGAATTTTCTTTGCAAGACTGATATGAGACTCAAATGTGTCTATATATTTAAAGAAGTTACAGTGTTTTCTGACACAACATAGAAGGTAAGAGGTTGGTAGCCAAGTGGTTTGGGAGAAGCACAACACCAGATTGCAGATGTTACTGCTATGGTAGCTCATGGGCCCCATAGATGGCAGATTTTACTGTTATTGAAGCTCGTGCTCACCGAGGGCCCCACTGCCCCATTTTTCTTCTGTTTCTTCTCATGTCATCATTGGGGGAGACTCTCTACCTCACTGTACTCAAACTTTTCCAAAACTTGAATTTCAACCTTTATGTAGATCTGGGAACTGAGATGTGCTTAGCCCACCAGGAGAGCTTTTGTTGCATGCATATTGACTGACATTCTTAAAGTCTTGATAATATCCACAGTTGGATGGCTTTCCAAGGTCCTTATGAACCCAACTTTTATAGTTCTGAAACTCTACAAATGGTTGGTGGTGACAGAAATCAATACCAGAGTACAGTAGGTGACACTGGTTTTAAGAGAGGTGACTTTGAAGCCAGATATGTTTGAGTTTGAATTCTAGCTTTTCTCCTTGTGAAAGTCTAAGAACTGTTTAGGACTGTATCAAAGTCTAGTTCACAGATGGCTCCTAGTCCACACACTACTTTTACCATGTAGGGGCTTGTAGTAGCATGCACATCAACTACATCAGCAATCAGATTACTAGTCCTGCTGAATTTTGTTCTAAGGATAAGACTTTCTTAGTGAAGAAAATAGTATGTTACCTGATATTTTAGAGTAAGTTTCTTATTTCTTAGCTCATAGCAGAGATCATTAGCATTGTGACTTGTATTCATGTAGGAAAGCCAGCCTTGTAACTATTCAGGGGCTTAGTTTTCTCATTACCTGTGTAGAAATAATGATTCCTACTAAGTCATAAGGCTGCAGTTAGAATGCACTGGGATTTGACAGGTAAGTGTACTCACTAAACGACTTACTATTAGTCTAGAGAAGAGGTTACTTCCTCTACAAAGTCCTGGCACACCCAATAGCAACAGGAATCTCAGGGTTTCAGAGCTAAGTCGGTTTATTAAGCTGACTGTGTTTCAGGGAACAGAAGAAATTCAGCCCACACACGTGCCATGTTTCTGGCTCTTCGGGACTAGAAATCATTTATTTTTGAATCTCCAAGGGTATCAAATGTGTTGTTCAATAAATGCATGCGAACCAGTCTGGGACAGATTTCACCTTGGGGCTAGCTTTCCTGGAACCATCAGGCTGGGGACTCTTCTTGATATCTTATTTCTGATATATCCACCTCCTAGTCTGCCTTTTTAGCATGGGTATGTAGGCTTAGATTTTTCAAAACCTTCTTTAATTAGAGTTTTTAAATGGTTCAACCTCCCTTCTAGTCCACCTACCAGAGGCAGAGAGAACGAAAGGTTAATAGGAAACAAGAAATGTGTACCTGTTTAGAAGTAGTTGTTTGGGGTGATTCCAAACATGTATCAATAGTGGTAGCCCAATTCAGAAGAAACCATGAGGATAAGCTGAATTGGCACAAATCCACAGAAGTACCAAGAAGCAGCTGGAACACCACCAGAAGATTTTTTGCTCTTTTCTCTCTGTGGTGTCATGACAAGCAAAGATCAGCAAAGTACAGCAAAGCATTGCAAGGAGAACCAATGCAAGAGCAGTCTCTCACTGTCTGTTGGGTTGTATTTATAGACTTTTAAATAATCGTGAGCCCTCTCAAGGGTCCACTCCAGCAAAGTATCAGATGCCTTTTCACAAGACAGCTTCCAGAAGAACACTATGTGTCTGTTCCAGTAAAACATCCTCTCATATGTCTGATTCAATAAAACATCCTCTCACATGTCTGCTTCAGCAAAACATCCTCTTATGAGACAGCCTGCAGAAAAACAACACATGACACAATTAAATGTCTGAAGAAACCAGAAATTTCCACTTCATTGATAATTGTTTTGTGAGCTGTCTACAGGTCTATCTGGTTGAGACTAATTTCTTTCTTAAATCTCTTTTAGCAGTGTGGCATCTATAAGTACTCTGGGAGTCTGGGGAGGTTTTGAGTACAAGGACTATAGCAATTGGTTTTCAAAAAGTCTAGTGAACGTTCTTCACTCTTTCACTTGTTCAGGAGAACATTCTTCTCAGGAAGTCACGAGTCCCTGGGGGTGGGACACATAGGATGACTTTTCTACGTGATCTTAACCACAGGAAGGTATGTGGAGGTATAAATTTGTTGTGTGCTGGCTGCTTATAAGCAATTTTATCATGGTTTGATATTTCTACACTAAAAGTTAAATTTGTGTGTATATGTGCAGGTCTGTGTACAGGTGTACATAGGGACCAGAGGCTAAAGTAAGGTATGTTTTTCAATTCTCTCTCTCTCTCCCTCTCTCTCTTCTCCTTTTCTTTTCTTTTCTTTTTCTTTTTTAAAGCAGAATTTCTTATTGAACATGTAGCTGGCCCTAATCTAGGTTCTCATCAAACCCCAGAAATCTTCCTGACTTGACTTTTCCAGTGCGGGGATCTGGGATATAGGCATATGCTACCACACTCAGCCTTTTTATTTTCTGTGAGCTCTGAGGAATCACACTAAGGTCTGTCTGCTTTGTAGCAAACACTTAACTAACTGAGCCATCTCTTCACCCTATACTAATACTTTTGTATTTTTCTTTTTTTTTTTCGGGGGGTGTGTGGCATCAGGCCCCTGTATTTTTCTTTTAGGTAAATGATTATGTGCTTGCTTTAGGTTAGTTCTATAATAATTAGGACTCTTTTAATTAAAAAATGTCAACACAAATAAAAGTAATGTGAATGAAAAAGAGAATTTGTTTCCATTCCATAGCTGTGAGTGACAGAGAAGATGGTGTCCTGGAATGCGACTGAATCCCTGACTAAACAGTCTTCTTGAGGCTCCTGTTCTTCAGATTCGTGATGTTCATTCTGTTTCTTGTCATCAATAAGTTTTGTTTTTTTCTTCCTGTAGACATCTTTCTCTGGGTAGTCATAGCCTGACTCTAGGCTACTTTCTTGCAACTTGAAATCCAAGATTATTGCTTTAATTTGGTTTCTGTTGTCATGGTAAATACTATAGTCAAAAACAACTTGGAGAGAAATGGGTTTATTACTGCTTATAATTCCTAGGTCACCAGCCATCATTTAGGGAAGTTGGGGGAGGAAGTTAAGGCAGGAACCTGGGCCAAACATCATGGAGGATTGAGGCTTACTGTATTGATCACTGACCCATGTCCAGTCGGCTTTCTTATACAGGCCGGGACCACCTGCTAAGGATAGTATCCCAAAAGTGGGGTTGACCCTCTTATTTTAATTGGGAACCAAGAAAACTGCCTACAGAGATGCCCATAGGCCAATCTGATAGGAAGGGAATTTTTCAACTGAGGCTCTCTCTTTCCAGGTGTGTTAGGTTGACAACCAAGATTGGCCATCCCAGATATGCTATTTTGAATGTGACTTGTCCCCATAGTCTTTTACATTTGAACACTTAGTGCCTAACTGCTGGTGGTATATTGGAAGGGTATGGAAACATTAGGAGGTGGAGCCTCATTGGCGAAAGTGGACCTGGGAAGGTTCTATGGCCCAGCTATACTTCCTATCACTATGCCTTCCGACTTAGTTTCAACACGAACTTTGTGGAAATACAAATGTTCAGGACCATGGCCATCAGTTTTAATGATCAATCTCATACTGGCTCATCTAACTCTCACACACCTCACATCCCACTCTGCAAGACAGCCAGGATATTAGGGGACTGAGACAGGAAGATTTCCCAGAACTATGGAGTTCTGGGGAATATGAAGAGCTCCAAAGGAGGCAAGAGGCTGTTAGAAATGAAGGAAAAGAGAGATGGGCCAATTAACAGAATGAATTCACACCATAGAAAAACAGCTGGGTGGGGGCTGGGGGAGGGAAGCATAACAGAACCCAGGGTGGGAATTCAAACAGAAAGGAGCAGGGCCCAGTTCTTGTTAATCATTCACCTTGCTCCATATCAGTCATCATTTATTTAAGAAATTCTTAAGCCTTGCTTATTAAAACTACTAACTCATCTCGATCTGTGAGAAAAATCCATTTCCCCTACAATTTCAATTGCGAGCATGCATTTCTCGTCACTCTGCTGACATTACCTGGGCACTCGACTGTCAGCTCTCATTCAAAATGTC
The DNA here is from genome assembly GCA_036184795.1 of Tokudaia tokunoshimensis. Taxonomy (NCBI): domain Eukaryota; kingdom Metazoa; phylum Chordata; class Mammalia; order Rodentia; family Muridae; genus Tokudaia; species Tokudaia tokunoshimensis. Next base: position 173,209,508 of record BTHU01000001.1, on the reverse strand, counting down.
TCTCAAAATATCTGCTACATAATAGATAGCTAGTGAATAGTACTTATTCCTGTCATTTTGATTTAGGTTATTATAATAACATCTCATTAAATATTTATATTAACCTAATATTATAATGACTGTGATTATCCTACGAAGCAACTGAAGCTTAGAGTCTTAAGCAACTGAAGCTTAGAGTCTTTGTGATCTGCCAGGGATCAGTAATTATTGGACACGGGGCCTTGTCTCTTCTCCCACGATTTGGTCATGTTCCTTCTCCTTCATCACCTATACTTTTCTCCTAAAATCACTTTTAATAATCTGAGAGCAACCCTCTTGATTTCACTTAGGCTCGCCCAACCCTACCTGCTTTCTGGGACAATCCATGTGAGTTATAAAGCATCCATTGTGGAAGGACCTCATATTCCTAGGATTGCAAGGGTAGTGAAAGTCTGTCATTAAACCCAATGCCATATAACAACATCTTGCATATATTTGTTCTAAAAACCAGATGCCTTCTCCTGTTTAATTTGAAGGGAATGCACAAGATCAGGCTTGTTTTTATTTTCCGCAGCTCCATTAGGTCCTTTATTGGTGGCTCTTTGTTACTGATCACCCCCTCCTGAGTTGCTGATAATGTCAGTGTTACTGAAGCACCAGGTCAGATGATTTCTGCTGTTGCTTGTTGTCTGTGCTTGTTCATCTTCTACCACCCACCAAGATGCTCATCTTCCTAGGGTGGGTGCCAGCTTGGATGTTTTGAAGCACACAGCAAGGCTTTTAAAGAGACATAAACAAATACGGTATTCCCTCTGAGGAAAGCAATGCTAGTGATTTTTCTTCCTCTCTTTTCTGGGAATCTTAATTCTCAGGGAGGCACAGGAGGCTTAGAAGGGACTTTATACTCTCAAGAGGGCCAGAGTGCTCCACGGGCCAGGTCTCTGTCTTGTTTCTCTTTGTATTTTCACATTTTCTTCCCTCCTTCCTGACTTCTAGTCTCCTTCCCTTGCTCTCCTACTGTCTGCCATTTCTCAGATTCCTGTCAGACATAGTCCGATATTTCAGCTTCAAGGGACAGCTTCTATGTAAGGCTCTTCGTCGCACATGACAAGAGCTCTCTGCTTCGGTGAGTTGCAGGTGGATGATCCAGTAGCTCAGGTTATTACCTCTTGTCCTGATCTGCTGCCTTGGGGGTTTATACTGGTCCTCTTGTCAGGCAGCTTCCAGAGCTCTAAGTCTTAGACAGCTTTCCTTTCATGAAAGGCAGTGAACAGAGGTGGAGACTTTCATGCTAATTTTCTTTTCACTAGTGAGGCACATTCTACAAATACCAAAGTCACTCAATTTTCTCAATATTGGTAACGCTTCATCTGTGTAAGGATTTAACTAGTGTTGAGTCTTTCTTTCTCAGTGGTCAGAATTTCACCCCAGATACTTTTCTAAGCTTTCCAGGGCACATAAAACACACAGGACATATGCCTGGGAGAAGAGCTCATCCTGGAAACAATCACACAGAATGTGAAGTTGAACAAAACTCTGATCTGTCACTAAAAGACATTGTCTACTTTATAAAAGAAACTGCTTTGTCTTGGTGCCTGGTATGGCTTGTCATCCTTCCTTGGTAGTTTTAGATTCTCCTCTAAAGAAAACATTGATGGCTTGTGTAATGTCTGCTTTGCTATATCTCTGTCAGACTACTGGTTGCAGATTCCTGGGGTCCATGTTTTAAAGTCTTTATCATCAACATGACATTGATGGGGGTTCCCAGTGGGTCATCAGTAGGCACAATGCTCTCAAGAAGTAAATGAGTGCCCAACGTTTCTTCTTCCCTTCTACCTCTCCACTGCCCCAAAGTACTGAGGCCAGCAGAATGTGAACTTGGAGCCACAATACATCTTTCCTTTTGGTAACTTGATGTTATCAAGAAACCATGATAGAAATAGTTAATCTACTTTGTCATAACCAATAGAGAATACTTATCTTTCATGTTTGTATAATACATATTTGTCTTGAGACTAATGAGAAAACTTCACTTAGGTACTTTGATCTATTTTATAGCATTCCTCCAGTGAGGTGTCGCTTAGACATCACTGGCACTCTTTCATAGGAAGAGAGCCTGCCTTGCTTGCTCATCTGCACCTCCATTCCCAGCTGTATATCTAGGCTTTTTGGAGCTTAACTAAGGTCCTTTGCAGAAAGGGGGAAAAATACCCACAGAAGGAGATACAGAGACAAAATGTGGAGCAGAGTCTGAGGGAAAGACCATCCAGAGACTACTCCACCCAGCGATCCATCCTATATACAGTTACAAAACCCAGACACTATTGTGGATGTCCACAATGCTGGCTGACCAGAGCCGGATATAGATATCACCTGGGAGGCTCTCCTAGTGCATGACAAATACAGAGGGGAACACTCTCAGCCAGTCAATGAACTGAGCACAGGGTCCCCAATGGGGGAGCTGGAGAAAGGACACAAGGAGCCGAAGGGGTTTGCAGTGCCACAGGAGGAACAATATGAGTTACCCAGTACTCCCAGAACTCCCAGGGACAAAACCATCAACCAAAGAGTACACATGGAGTTACCCATGGTTCCAGACACATAGGCAGCAGAGGATGGTCTTGTTGGACACCAAAGGGAGGAGAGGCCCTTGGTCCTAGAAAGACTTGATGTTGCAGTGTAGAGGAATACCAGGGCAGGGAAGCGGGGGAGGTTTGATTGGGGAAGGGGAGATGGCTTATGGGATTTTTGGGGAAGGGGGGAACCAGGAAAGGGACAGCATTTTAAATGTAAATAAAGAATATATTTAATAAAAAAAAAAACAGTCATCTGAGTGAGTCTCAGCCTCTGGTATATGTTGTGGGCTCCCTTTATGCAAGTCAGCCTCCTTTGTGAGTGGCCAGCATCTACAGGAAGCCCTTGATATGCATGGTATCTGTGACTTCAAAAGTTTCCAAGCAAGTAGAAACCACACAATTTATATAGTTAGCAGGGGAAATTTACAATTGCTCTTTGAGTTTTAAACTTTTCTGTCAAAGTACTGAAGGTTCTTATAGTTACTTATAAATGTATGCCGAGATGTAAAAATAAAAAATAAATTATTTAGTTCAGTGTTGTTATAACTGTTAGAAATACTGAAAATTGAAGGGTTTTATTTCTTATAAAAAGCCGTGAAGATCGATGTGAGTGGCTTGCCCTTGCACACATTGTGAGGAAACACCCTGGTTTGTTTTGATTTACTGCCACATTCCTCTCAGTTTGGATTAGTTTTGTCTTTGTAGTTACAACATTGAGAGATACTTTTGAGAGTTCTTTTACTGTGAAAGTTTTTAAAGTGCCAATTTTTTTTTCCTCCAGGAAAACATCCTCTTTTCATCATAAGCCTTTTCTTGCATATGTCCAAAGTGGATCTTCACTATGTCCCTCTCTACAGGATGAGGCTGATTCCTAGCAACCAAATGGCCACTCCCATGGTCAGCTCTTAGATTCTGTTAACACAGATTCAAAGTTTATTGTTTTCGTTATTTTGTCTCTTCACTGTACTTTTATTCTTCACAACTCTCTGTTATGGTTATGCATTTTATAAAGTTTTTGTAGGTTTACCATAGCAAATCAAGGTGGTAAGACTCCAATGTGCTTTGCTGGTTGTACATAAGTTGAATAACAGATGTGGATCGATCCATTACCACAGACTTTGCAAGATGCTACTGGGTTGTTCTCTTGTTAGAAGGTGTATTTTATTTAAACCGTAGTTTCTAGACTGACTACCTGGCAGAAAAGTTTATACTTTATTCAGTCATTCACAGTTAACTACAAATGGAGCTGTATTGTTAAGGCATTGATGTTACAGTAGCCAAGACCTGTGAAGGTCACAATTTGACCTAGTGAACAATGCTTGGATTGTATTTCTTCTATCTGCTCTTGGCATCTGTGGTATTTCCAGGTATCTATAAAGAAATACAAAACAGGAATTCATCAAATGTCCATCCCTGGCCACTATGCCTGTTCCTAGCTTTAGGAGAAAGACTGTCTCATTAGCCTTGAGTCTTTGCAGTAGGCACCGCCTGGAAATGGCCATTAATTAACAAGGTGCTGTTTGATGCAGCAATACTGAGAAACATTAGTGCCGTTAGCAAAAGTAATAGGGGCAGATGATGATCTGTGTGATGTGCCGTGGTGGTGAGGTGGACAAATGTCAGACTACACATTGTCCTTCCTTCAAGGTGTCTAGTGCTTTTATAAATGACAACTAACTCTTTGTCACTGCTTTGGCCTTTAGTTTCAATACAGGGTAATCTGATAACAGAAGTCTGGAAACTGAAGCTCATCTCTGCTACCTCTTTACTCTGCAGCCTACTACAGAGTCTCAGCTTGGTCACCCGCATCCTTTTCTTTCATTGTCTTTAAAGCCCTCCTCCCTCTCAGGGGTATGGTGTAAGCTTCTTGGCATCCCCAGAGGTGAACTGAGTCTTAGCTCTGAAGTAGCTTGAATTAGCAAAGAAAGTTGTGGGCTTGGTAACGTTGAAGCTCATTTAGACATCCACTGTTTTTCTGTTACTAAGACCAGAGTATGGCCATCTACTTTTCCTTGTGTTTACTTAATTATATGCTTCCTTTTGTGTGACAAAAGGAGCTATTATTTTATAAAAGAGCACAGATTTGAGAGTCATACAGGGCTGAGTTGGAGGCTAGCCTTGGCCCCTGATGATCCTCAGGGCCTTTCAGTGCACACCTCCACTTTTCTCCACATAAAAAAGGATGCATTAGATGGGTTAAAATAACAATGCAATGTATGTCTAGAATCTATCCCTGCCTGGGCCTATACAAAATCTCTAATATATGGGCACTACTAACCAAAAACATGATCAATGAGTTAAAAATGACTGTAAAGGTCTTGCATATGTCAACCTATTGACTCCATATACCCGTTCGCACAACTGAGTTCAAGAAGAGCTCAAAATGTTATTTCATACAACTGAGTACAAGAAGAGCTCAAAATATTCTTTCCCCAGTGATCTTTCTTTTGAGATTCCAGTGTGTACCTAGCTCAGGTGTAGTGGTCAATTCATCCTCTGTATCCAGTGTAGCTAATTCTCAGCTCAATTTATCTACCTTTATGTGAGTATGAGATGCTATTGTTACTGATTTATTTTTGCATATACTTCATTATTAGAAGTCTACCCAGATCATTTATAGATAAAGATGAGACTACACTACCATGAGAAAAATGAGTAAGTAATGTTTCCCCGTGGGTCTCTGTGATATCTACAGGATCCTACCCTCCTGCCTGCGTTCTCTCTGGACTGATCACCCATGATGATTTAGAGCAATCTCATTTAGCTTTGCCCGGGAAATAGTTCAGTATTTTTATTTTTTCTGCATTCACGTTGTGTTGTTGATACCAGAGAAGTGTCACTGTGTCAATATGTCTGAACCTCAAATTCTCCACCTCCCCACAGGTAACTGGGACCATGTATGAATGGAATTTGATGCTTTATTTTCATCAAGATCTTTTTTTGTTGATTCTTCCTGGGTGCATTTTGTTTTATTCAGGTTGAGGTCCTGTTTGGGTTCTGACCAATTTCATGAGAGGAGAAATGATGTGATCTACTGGCAGGCCTGGTCATGAAGCCTTCCTTCCAGGAGATTGATGCCACTGAGTCTACTCAATGTGTCAGTGTGCACACGGGTTTCATGGCCATCCACCGAAGCACAGGAGATTGTTCAGTTTCTGGATGCGTTCAGAAACTGAGCCCCTCCCCCGCAGGCATCCATTGCTTATTAGCCCTTGGCTACTAGGAAGAAATCCATAATTTCAAATGAAGAAAAATTATAACCTGAAACAGAATTATGACACGGAAGAGAATTGAGTTATCAAGTTACCACATGGGAGAAAATCCATCACACAGGTTAACCTGCCTCAGAGTAAAGGAATAAGAAAACAAAGCAAGCAAATGTTTGAGCATGCAGGGCGTGTTTGTTACTGTCATGTAACTGACCTGGTGTCAAATGAAACACTTCTCCATTCAGCTCAGGAGACTTTCATGGAAATAAAGACGACACTCTGCTTATGTTAATATTTTCTAAATTGTGCATCAAAGCGATGTGTGAATGTAGCATGTTATTTTCAGAATGCTTGCAAGTCTAAAAAATCAAGAGACCAGATTCTGGCATGAGTCGCAGGCCGCCCTCTCTCTTATCTGCAGTCATTTGTAAAATTACACTCTCATCCTTGTCAGACTCAAGACTGCCTCTTGAGGTTACTGAAAGTTGCAAATGAAATCATGGATGTGTAAGAACTTTGAAACTGTAAAGTTATACCAAGGAGAAGAGACTGTAATTACTATGGAGGCTCTAATCTCCCTTGGGAATACCCTTTCCACACAGCAGGGGATGCCATGCTGCGGGCCCCCATGTGTTAACTCTTTCCTAGATTGTAAGCCCAGACTTGTGCTCAGCAAAGCATGGGCTCCAACTGCCTGGATGTGATGCGGAATGCTTGGCAGGCATTTTCTGCCTGGAGCAGTTTCTGGGAGCCTAAAATAAAGGTGCCCGTGAGTCTTATCACAGAATGACTGGGACAGGGGTTAAGGGGGAGAAGCAAAGTTTTCCTCCCTCCTGATGACAAAGTTAAATGACTAGGAAGAGCTAGGTTGGGCTAGCAACATACCCAGTTCTTGTAATAAGTGTCAACAGGAACTGGCAGGCCCATCATTCTGATCCACTCCATGTGAGGACTCTGAAACTCCCTGGGTAAATCCATTTTCTTTTTAGCTGTTGCCTTTGTTTCTTATCAAACATCAACTAACAGATAGCTCATGGCGCAGGTTATGGCAAAAGTTAATGCTGAGCTATCTAGTCTCCCCCCTCCACTCCCTGCTATATGTATGTGTACATACACATACATATACTTGCATGTGTTGCTGTGTAAATAAAGAAACTGACATGCAGTTGTGATAGCACATTGGAAACCTAGCAAGCAGTTCACAGAGAAGAATGGAAGACCAGAGTTCCCTAAGCCAGCTTCCTGTGTGGAGGCCAGGATTTATGAACGTGCATGCTCACTATGCTTACTACACAGCACGCACTCTCCTAAGCACATCTTGAGCATTATTAGCTTATTAGTTATAAAACCTTGTGACATAAATGCTATCATCACCCCTCTTTTACAAAGGAGGGAACTGAGGCACACACATATAAAGCTCTAGGACATGAAGACAAGTGGTAAAGCCAGGATTCAAACCTAGGCATCAGCTTTCACTATGCAGGCTGGTAAACACCAAAAACTGCTCCCTTGGAGGAAAAGGCATAGAATGTAACATATGGGGTGACCTTTGTAGTCCCCCAGGACCACCCATACTCTGGACTCTCTACTTTGGAGTCATCAGAAGAAAGTTGGCCAATTAAAGAAACACACACACACACACACACACACACACACACACCACACTTCTTGAACATTGTATTGTGTAGAGATATATATGTCCATGTTGTGATTCTGACTTACAGAAATACAATGTAAATCCCACTAGCTAATTCTGCTCTTGGAAACGGCCTCCTTTGATGGGGTCTCAAGCAGCCATTGAAGTAAGTACATCAGAGACCCCAGAGCTCATAACATGGGAATTTAGCCCCGAGTGAACTCATTATCCATCACCTGACTGTAAAATAATAAACACAAAGGAAACCCTCAGGATGTGTGCTTTTAGTTTGGGGTGCTAAGACTCATTAGCATATTTTCATAAATATTCATATTTCAGCATACATCCATTGCTCATCACAATGCTTATATGCACCTCATTAATTATCAGTTGCCTTTAGGCATTTACTTGAAGACCATCAAGTACTGTGTAATCAAGTGAAGCTGAGAAATTACTTTTTTGAGAAGTCTGGAAAAAGGAATGTGTGAGATTAGCAATTAGAATGTGTTTCCTACTTTTCCTGCTGACTGGCCCCTCATTTTATAATGCAGCAAGCACCAAACTGCAGCTGAGTCTCATGGAGACCCCTCCCTAAGCACTTTGTTTCTACCTTTCAAATGGGTAATTTTCTACCATCTTCTGTTTTTTTCTAAGTCAGAGATGTAGCCCACAGACCACTTCTGTCTGGTTTAATTGGGAATGCCTTATTGAAATCCAGGCACCTCAGTTCCAGCACAGGCCACTGAGTTGTAATTTGTGTAGGAGAAGCCCTGATAAACTGGCTATGTGGACCATCAACTCAGTCTTTTTTCATTCTCAAAAATCGTATGGCTCTCTGTGTGTCTGTATGTGTATTTCTGTTTGTGTATGTGTTATAATATATATAATCTTTTGGGGGAGGTAGTATGCTTGCTTGTGTAGGTCAGCCAGAGGCTGACTTTGGGCTGTGCTCCTAAGTGGTTTCCTCACCTTGGATTTTGAGCCCTGGTCTCTGAATATTGCAGTTCCAGGTTGACTGGCTGGCCACTGATGCCCCAGGGGCTACCTGTCTCTGAACTCTCAAGTAAGGGTTCTGGGCACGTGCTCTCCTACCTGGATTTTCTGTGTTTGCTGGGGATCCAGACTCACTTTATCCAATGAGCCATCTCCCCTATCCTGTAGTATGGTTTTAATAATGGACAAGGGGACGTGTACCCTGTGGGTGGGACTCCATTTTATCACATGCTTCTGTTGATTTTTACACATGTTAACATTTGGAAACAAATGCTATTACAATTGTAGGTGGGTTGGATGGAGGAAGACTTGATGATAATGAATTTGATAAGGACACAAAGCACTATTAGTTGCTATTTATCAAAACAATTCTTACAAGTATCAGAAGAATTCTGCAGAGGAAAACTTGCAAAATATGTTTCTGCAAATAGTCTTATTAGGACAACTTCTATGAAATCATGCGAAGCATCACAAAAGAGGAGGAATCCCATGAAGACAGGTGGGCCTGCTTTTTCAGGACAGTGTCCACAGAGAGGTTATCATCGATGGACCTCCTTAGCCTATCTAAAATTCTCAGAGTTGGAAGCAGAAAACAGAACCTGACAGTCTCTGGACCACAGCCTTCCACAGGTATGTTCTCTTCTGGGCAGTAATATGTACATTTTGTGTTACTGGCAGACTTTTCAGAGCTAAGGGAGCTCATGATTACAGTCAAACGCTATATTTCTGTTTTCTCTTGAAAACTCAGAGGGATGGGCAAGAAAGGATTTTGTTTCTACTAGGCAGGAATAGACACCTAGGGAGTGGCCACTATTTTTGGAATGACCTGAGTTTCTATGTAACCACCAAAGCAGTACTGTTTTTTTCATGGTCTGTCTGGCCATGGTCATGATGATGGTCTTCTCTTATGAAACCTGGAAGTTCCAAATTTGGCTGCCAATAGAAATGGTGCTGGGAGGGAGAGAGGAGGGGAAGAGAGAAGAGGAGAGGGAAAGGAGTGGAGTAGAAGGGAGGAGGGGCAAGAGGGAGAAGAGAGGAGAGAGAAGGAGAGGGGAACAGAGAGGAGGAAAGGAAAGGAGAGGAGGGGAGTGGTTGAAAGGAGAGGCAAGGAAGGGAGAGAAGGAAATGAGAAACAAGTGCATGACAGGGAAGGAGGTAGAGGAAGAGAAGGGAAAGGAGACTCGAGGAAGGTGGAGAGGAGAAGGAAGGAAGGACAGAAGAAAAGAGGAAAGAGCAGAGGTGGTAGGAGGAGAAGAGGAGAGGTGGGAAAAGATTGAAAAAAAGGGAATGTAAGAAGAAAGAAAAAAGAAATAAAAGGCAAGTCTGGGCCTACTGTAGGAGGTAGTTGTAGGTTCTCTGGGGTGAGGTACTGTGGTTCCCAAGCTGTCCTGGTGATGTTGTGTCAGGGAGTGTAGAAGCCAGTGGCTGAACTTTCCAGAAGCCACCTCAACAAAGAATCTGAGAGCAGATTCCAGAAGTGTTCTGGGGTGCTTGAGAATTCATCTGCCATGGTCTTGGTTGGGAGTCTTCTCCCAACTAGCCTTGAGACACTGACCTGTGAACTCTGCTCAAGTGGGCTGGGGTAGAATCGGGCTCTTCATATTGAAATTCCCTGGGTATATGCCCAGGAGTGGTATAGCCGGATCCTCCGGGAGTGTCATGCCCAGGTTTCTGAGGAACCGCCAGACTGCTTTCCAGAGTGGTTGCACCAGCTTGCAATCCCACCAGCAGTGGAGGAGTGTTCCTCTTTCTCCACATCTTCACCAACAACTGCTGTCTCCTGTGTTTTTGATCTTAGCCATTCTGACTGGTGTGAGATGGAATCTCAGGGTTGTTTTGATTTGCATTTCCCTAATGACTAAGGATGATGAACATCTCTTTAGGTGTTTCTCAGCCATTAGATATTCTTCAGGTGAGAACTCTTTGTTTAGCTCTGTACCCCATTTTTTAATAGGGTTACTTGCCTCTCTGGAGTTTAACTTCTTGAGTTCTTTGTATATATTGGATATTAGCCCTCTGTCAGATGTAGGGTTGGTAAAGATCATTTCCCAGTTAGTTGGTTGCCGCTTTGTCTTTTTGACAGTGTCTTTTGTCTTGAAAAAACTTTGCATGCAATAAGGACACATGCTCCTCATAGCAGCCTTATTTATAATAGCCAGAAGCTGGAAAGAACCCAGATGTCCCTCAACAGAGTAATGGATTCAGAAGATGTGGTATATCTACACAATGGAATACTACTCTGCAATTAAAAACAATGAATTCACGAAATTCCTAGGCAAATGGTCAGAACTTGAAAATATCATCCTTAGTGAGGTAACCCAATCACAAAAGAACACACATGGTATGCAGTCACTGATAAGTGAATATTAACCCAGAATCTCGGAATACCCTAGACACAGTTCACATATCAATAGATTTCCAAGAAGATGGAAGGAGAGACCCCTGGTCCTGGAAAGACTGGATGTAGGGGAATGCCAGGACAGAGAAGTGAGAGGGGGGTTGAATGGGGAAAAGAGGGAGGGAAGGGGGCTTATGGGACTTTCGGGGAGGGAGGAAACAGGAAAGGGGAAATGGTTTTGAATGTAAATAAAAAAAAAACTTAGAAAATAAAATTAAAAGAAAAAAAAAAGAAGAAAAGAAATTCCCTAAGACATTTGGAAGCAGGCAGAACAGCTGGGCCGCTTGCTCAGAACTTTCTCCTGTGCTTCCTCTCCATGGAAATAAAGGCAAACCCAGGCAAGTTCGTCATCTCAGGTCTCAAAGAAGGAAAGTCAAGGTTATAGGTATCAGATGCTCCCTGAGAATGCTCAGTAGTCACTGGTTTTGGAAAACAGGCTTGGCATTTGAAAAGGCTTTTGTTCATGACCTTCTCCCTGTTTTTTCAAGTTAGTGACTATTGCAAACAGCTGGTCGCCCTGTGATGAGCTGTCATGTCTCTGACATTAAGAGTAAGGAACGTGTCTGAATCATGGGTAAGTCTTCCATCACTGCTCATTTGATGCCATTTGGAATTTCAAGAAAGCTGTCTCTTGTCACGATAAAATTGTGCAGATAGAAACTGATCAGTATAAAGGACATGGGCTTTTTCTGACTTTGATTTAATTTGCTATAAGCTGCTTAAAGTTCTGGTGAGTATCCTATTTTTTACAGTCCAAATATTGGCGAGGAACAGAGCTAGGAAGTGGAGAAATTCTGAGATCAATGGGATAACCGGCTCATGTAGAAGGTGAACTCTCATCCAAATGCAAAGTTAATCACCTTTTACTTTCTCTTCTGTGAGGTGCTGATGTCTTAGTGGTCAGCTTAGAGTCATCTCAAGTCACAGACTGCTCCATCCATATTCTCAGGATATGTCGTGAGAGGACTCTCGGTGTTCCTTGGAAGTGTGTAGAAGGTTTAGTCCTGAAAGCACAGCTTGCATTCTAGTTCTAAGAAGGCCTTTTTGGTCATGTGGGGAATGTTTCCAGCCTCTCAGGTTGTTTTCCTCTCAGAATTTTCACGTGCAAATAGCAACGGTGATAATGGTGTCTTCCCTTTAGCAGTGGTTTTCAATCTTCCCTATGCTGAGAACATTTAATACAGTCCCTCAGGTTACGGTGACCCCAGTCATAAAATTATTTCATTGCTACTTTATAAATGTAATTTTGCTACTGTTATGAATCGTAAATATCTGATATGCAACTCCAAAGGGGTTATGACCCACAGGCTGAGAAGCAGTGCTTTAGGGTGAGCCACTGTTGAGCAAGTCTCCTGGGAGACAATTGCATACCTTACATGAATTTTCCATGTCCAGTACCATCTTTCCCCTCTGATGGCTCCCTCCTCACAGCCTGCCTTGCTTTTCCTAATGAGCATCCTTTCAACCCTCGGGGCTCCACATTTTATCCTCTCTGACTGAAATGTTTTCTCCCCTTTGCCTACATCTCCCTCCTTGTTTTATTTAGCTCTTACCCTACCTTTTAAAACCTCAGTGTCTGGGCTAGTCTCTAAGAACACATTGTATTATATTGCTTCAGTAGGCCTAACCCACTATTGATGTGCGTATGAATCCTGGTGGGTTCTAACCCAGCAGTTTGTAGACCAGCCTCTCAGCAGCACTGCACCGGCACCACAGTTTAGAGCTCACCACCACCTTGGGATCCTAGCTCTCACTCTCTCACAGTTAAAATGAAATAACTCTCAGTTTCACCATCCAAATATTGGTGAGGAGCAGAGCAAGTAATGAAATTCTTACTTGAGAAACTTAATGACATTCTCTTTCTCCATTATCATTTTTTTATATTTTTGTTCAGTCCTAGAATTAAACTAGTAGTGTTGGAATATGCTAAGTGCTGGAGCTGAGCTTTTCCCCAGCTCCATTACCCCATCCTTAAGTTGAGAGCACCACTTTACCCATCTAACAGGCATATTATCTGATTGGCGTTGAGACATGTAAGCAGCTATCTTTAGCAGTTACATATACAAGTTATTTTACTGAGGTGAAAGATTTTAACATTTTATTCACAAATGTATCCCCCTTATATTTTTCCATAGCACCTATAGCTGCTTAAAAATATTTGATAAATTCATTGATGAGTCTAACTCAAAAATCATTACATCAATGATTACCAGAGATATACTTTTATGAAAAAAATGGATATGCAAATAAATATTCCCTCTCCTTTGTGGGTTTTCAGGTATATCAAGCTGGGAGAGCATTTGTCTGTAGGTAGGGTAAGATTTTGTATTATTTCTACCTAAAATAAAAAAAAAAATAAAGCTATTTTGTTCAATTGCTCAAGAATTTTTCCTACTGTAGAAGGCCTGTATGGAATTATTCCCTTACATGTAACAACTAAAATCAGACCAAACAACGACAATAAGACAGACAGGATATATGAGTCACTATCTTTGTGGATATCAGATAAAGGCAATGAGCATTGCACATATCAGAAGCACAGTTCCTCGAGTTTCTAACTTGCTGACTGGAGAGCTTTTAGACTGCAATGTAGAGAAGGCCTCCTCGTACAGTCCAGCATTCAAGTGTGAGTATACAGGGCTAGTTACTTGCAGAGGCCAAAGTAGAATTTTTTGAGACAGAGCCCAAGAGAGGAGAGAGCTCCTGTGGAAAGAGAACTCCAGACCTGGAGGAAGATCCCTTGAGCATTCATCTGGATGTCTTATGGACATGACTTTAGACTGGAGAATGAGCCACCTCAAAATCATCAGATGAACCGCTGTCAAATCACCCAAGGGTAGATAGAGCTCTGACTCTCAGGAGTCTGAGAAGAAGCTTCACGCTATACAGAGTCTTAGATAGGGGGTTCAGAAGTGTTGTGTCTCAGTAAGAGACACAATAGGCCCCAGAGGAAATAAATGCTGCTCTAATTCTCATTAAGGCATCTTAAGACCAGGACTTAAAAGAATTCAACTGTCTCTAAAAGTCAACTACTTTGAAGAAGAAGGCATAAGACACTTTATGAGTAACTCAAAACAAATCATGGACCTTAATGCAAGACTTGAAGCCCTGAAACTTCTAGAATAACATATAGGAACAATCTGTTATAACCCTTGTTTGGGGAAAGATGTCCCACATATATCACCGATAGAGTGATCAATAAGAACAAAACATAATTAATTTGAATTTTATTTCTATTCCTGAAAGTCACTGTTGGCATGAGAAAAATGTTGTAAAAACATTTTAAAGAACATATGTCTACAATGGGCAGAGAATCCTTAAATTTCAATGATAAGAAAAAAGTATAATTATAATAGACAAAAATTTTGAACAGCTACCTCATCCTAGGAGATCAGATGAAAACCAGGCATATAGAAAGACTCTCAATGCAGGTGGACCTAAAGGAAATGCTACCTGTGTCTGAAATTGTCCTAAATTGAAAATACAACACCAAATGTTGGTATGGTTGTAGAAACCTAGAATTCTCACACCTGAAGCCCTGAAGAGGTAAATTGCTAATCTGCTCTGAACTCCCCTCTGGCGGCGCATGCTTCTCACTAGGACCTGCCAAAATGCTCTGGATTCTCCAATGAAAGACATACATGCACGCACGCACACACACAAGCTCACACATATGCACACATGCATTCACGCATGGATGTGCATAGCCTTATGTTTAATATGCCCTAAGCAGCTCAAAGGCTGTGCCACTCTTGCTACCAATCTTCCAGACCCAGTGGAGGAAGTGGTCCCTGAGACTGCCTCCCTGACTCTTACATGGCTGGATGCTTTCCCTCCTGCCCCCTCAAGTCTGATATGTCTGCTCCCCTGTCCTGGTGGTGCTTCTCAAAACTCCTCTCCTGCTTCCTTGCCAGGGAAATCTAAGGTCCCGCCTCTGTCTCCCTGCCCAGGACTGGGCTGCTAGCCACTTTATTTTACCAATCAAAGCCAACTGGGGGGCAGGGACCCTCAGCATCTTACAGGCAGACATGCCAGTTCCCATGTAATTTGGGGTACTGAATGAACACAAGTAGCATTAGAACCAATCAGCAACAAATCGAAATTGAAGTTGTTTACCTATTTTGGTGCTGGTTTCCTAACTTTTTGATCTAGGATTCAGTATCTCACTGTTTATACCTCTTAGCTTTGTTTCCTCTGTATCAAACATATTCCCTGACAGACTTACCTTTTCTCATAGTGACCAAGGCAGTGGTAGGAGTAACTATTCATAACTTTTTGGGTATAATCTTAGCAGACAGAATGGGAATCTTTATTAAGTCAAGAAAAATATTTTAAATCTCATTGGCTCTGTTGGTCACAAGTGATGTCTCAAATTAACTAGGCCAGGAGAAATAATGCCAGATTTTCCTGACTTGACATTACCTTATCTCTAAACCTAGTGGTAGAAAAAAGTCTGCTCAAAACACAACCAGTGCGAGTGTAGAGATGAGATTTACCAGGAAAATTGGGGGATGGCTCCACACGTCTCAGAGAACTGCAGACCGTAAACTCAAAACCAAACATAATAAAACACACAAAGACATTTTTCTGACAAAATACCACTGAAATCATTATCCCTAGTTGTATGGCAACTACCCTTCGACCATTACCCAGACTAATGGATATGGAAGTGGTTGGGCCTGGTCAGTGTTATAGCTATCCTAGCAAATATTTAGATAATGAATGTATTTCTAAATGTTGTGATCTAGTATATATTAGACAAAAAGACACTTGCTTTATTGCACAATCCAAACACTTTTCACAGGCAAAAAAAAAAAAAACCATTTAATTTTGTAATTCCAAACTACCTTTGAAGTTCACTTTGCATTCAATAATCTTGTCAAAGTGAACGTGTAGAGATGAGAGTGAACACAGGAAAGAAATCCAAACAACTGCTTTGTAATGATTTTTATTGATCACATTCCATGCACTGAGCACCTGTGTTCATTGTTTGTTGCTGGTGGTCAGTGTCGAAGATGTCTTCCATTTGACCATCAACTGTCAAAAAAAATTCAGTACTCCTGAATACATATATATACATAGGGGACACACATATGTATACACACAGACACACAACACACAGACTCATAGACACACTCACAGCTGAAGATCAGCACAGGCACATCTGTGTCTTCTGAGATGTCTTGGTCTCATTAGATAGAATAAAGGGGAAATCAGGAAAGCTAAATTTTTTCTTTTAAACTCTTCCTTTCCATCTGTCACAGCCAGAAATAAAGGAGCTTCTACTTATTTGTTTACTGTCTAATGTGCCTTTTCTTTCTCAAATTTCAGTAGCAGGAGAGCACAGGATGACAACAGCAGGAGAACAACATCCACTCTTCCCTCCAGCAGGAGGGTCACAGGGTCACAGGTACAAGGCATAGAGGGAAGCCTTTTTTCTCCCTTCCCATAAGACCTTGGAGGAGTTTTTGTTCTTCACTCTTTATTTTGCAAATGGTAAGCTTTAGTACAGTTTCTCAGAAGGAAGGTCACATTGCAGAGCTAGAAGTGAGGAGGAAACTGGAGGCTGTGTAAGGACAGATATTTACCTGCACTCTGGGTGCAAGATATCATAGGACATTTATTTGTCCCTTTATGCACTATCAATGTCCCCTTGAAAGGAACCTTCATTTCAGTCACAAAGGAGAGTGGAATAGAATTGTGACTGCCTAACCACAGTGTGGTAAGCAAGGGTATGTTGGCTGCCAAGAATAAACTAGGTTGGTCAGGGGAAACTGATGCTACAAGGCCCATTGCACTGTAAAGAAAGGTGGATTATCAGAGGTGCTCAGAACTTTTTCCAGACAGGATTTAAACCTGTATGCACTATCAAGAGTACTTAACATCATTTCAAATTTTCCTTATCAAAAGGGTCATTGATCTACTTGCCTGTTACCCTTACATAGAAATTAATTCATGAAGCTCCTAGAAAGGTCACCTTCCCCTGTACACAGATCCTTGCATACCTGGCTCCAGGCAGTGGCACTGACCCATTGAATTCTCCATAAAGAATTTGAATTAAGTTTCAGGGACTATGTAGTCAGATGGCAATATGGACTGAAGTCAGTAGGTCACAATGTGTCGAAGCTGTATAAAGCTCATAGAGTTCCTGGCAGATGCAGATGTTGAATGTGGACTCTATTTCTGATTTGCCAGTTTTACCTTCCTTAAGGCACAATTGTCCTTTTTGGCCCTTTTGTGGTGTCAGTGTGTTTTAGACTACCCAGGCTGCCGTAACAAAATACCACAGGCTCCCAGCAATCATTTATTTCATCCCTAACTGGGGGCTGAATGTTGACATCATCAGTTTTGAGCAGTGGTGTCTTCCTGGCTTATAGGTAGCCGTGTGTTCACTTTATACTTACAAGGTAAGGACAGGATGGGAGTAAGCATTCTGATGCTCTCTTCTCTTATTATAAAGGTAATGATTCCATCAAGAAGTCTCGCCCTCAAGATCCAGTCTAATCCTATTCATCACTCAAAAGCCCTATTTCTAGATAGCATTACACTGGGGGTGGGACTTCAATAGATGGACCTAGGAAACACAAGTAGTCTCCAGCACTGCATTCTTGCCTGTTGTTCCTACAATAAGATGCTTGCTGAATTAATGTAAGTAGATTTCTGTGCCATGACTGACAGCCCACCATCACAGGTCTCCATTGGGCTGTAGAATATGTAAAGTATTTTAATAAGCACTGATTTTGCTTCTCACAGTTTATGAGATAGAAGCATACTTGCTACTATTAATATTATTTTTTATTAGAATATCTAACATGAGATCTACCCTCCAATATTGGTAACTAATGGTATGGTGTTAGGAGCATGTTTCTAGAATGCATTCAATGTATTGTGAAACCTATACCTGTTGAACATGGGTTTGGAGAAGATAAGTTTGAAGGAAGAGAAGCAAATTGTCATAGTTCAATTGTCACACAAGAAGTCAGTGGTGGCCTTGGAGCTCAACCTGGGATTTATGAGAGAACATTGTCATATCTATAGCTGACATTTTCCCCTCCCCTCGTATTTGGTCTCATAGGTTTAGCTAAAGCCTAAGAAGGGTGAAAAATATTGATTTAGATAGCATGCTTTGGACACACAGTTTCTGACAAGACACTCCACTGCTAGCTAGTAGCCCCTCTGGCTTTTGCTCTGCTATCCCAAAAGGTTTTTGCTTTCATGTCATGGTTCAAGACGATCAATTTCTGTGTCATGTCCTAAGGAACAAAGAGGAGAAAATGAGAGGTAGAAAAGGGGCAAACCTATCTTTAAGGATGTGTGCTTCAAAGCACAGAAACCTCAAGGGAAACTCAGCATGCTTTGACCTGTTCCCCTAGCCCCACTTCCTGTCTGTGGAGAACCAGGGATATATGTGCCTCCTGTGCTATCACATTTGGCCCAGGAGATTTCAATCTCCCTGGTCAAGGCAGTAGTAAAATGATGTGGCACGTGGCTGAGGCAGAACTATATATATATCTCATCTCTTTTCCCTAAGGTCATCACAAAGTTATCAGTCTACTTTCTTACTGCTTTCTGAGCCAACAAAGCTCCTGTATATCAGAAGCCCAGGGGTGGATTTGGACTAATTGATCATCTTGGGGAAGCCCCTTTATTGATTTTTACAACCTACAGAAATAAATATGGTAAGAATTCTATGTGATTGATGTGAATGCAAATGCCAAGGAAAGTCATAAAGGTCTGACACTTATTAAAAAGTGTTGCCAGAAAGTGTGAGTGATTATTTTAATATTGGCTCTGCACGGTACATATCTGCCTGCTTCTCCTTAATTTCCCCACAGATGGGCCACTGTGCACACTATGCCCCTGTGTGGCAAATGAGAAATGGTGTTTGGAATTAAGCTTCAAAGAAAGAATTGCAATCGTTTTAATTATAAGTCACCCAGTATGGTTCTCAAGTTAGAGAGCCTTGTGGGCACTGTAGAATTAGGGTGACAGTCGGCATGGAATGGAGAGCCAAGACAGGGAATTTGGACATTTGTGCCAATGCTCAGTTTCTAGGGGAAGTGCATTTTGCTATTAATAATTTTAGATGCTAAATATCCTCAAGACTTTTAGCTACATACAAATTGAGAAATATAATGGGACTCCTCTGAACAAGGCTCCAGACTTTCACTCCAGAAGATGTTTTTAGTGTCCATGTGTATGGAGACCCTGAAGTAATAATAATCTACATGTGCAATCCTGTTCAGTTATGATTAGACCACTAACAGACTTCTCTAACATATGTACTGGATACTGGGATTCTGTAATAACTGGTGATGGAGACTGGGCTGTTCAGCATGACTTTGGTGATCTCTGACTGTTCTCCTTGTATCTCACTAGACACAGATCCTATCTTCCTTTTCTGTCTCACACACTTGCTCCACAGACTATACTACAAAGGTGACCTTTGACCTGTCTTCTAGACAGACCTGGAGAGGTTAGAAGGCATTTTTAGAAACTAAAAGATAAAACAAAAGGGGATTCATTTTTCTAGATTTACCAAATAAACAGTTGGTCTCTCAATAAAATTTAATATTGAGATGGACCACAAAATATTTTCTAATATAAGTATTAATATGCTGCATAAAGTATTTAGAATGTACAACTTAGAATTGTGTTGCAGCTCAATTTAAGTGTGCCCTGGAGGTGTGTTATTAATTCCTGGTTGGGCTACCCCCTTACTGTAATTTGGCTAATTACACTTTCTTGGTGAAAAATCTGTTAGGATTCCCTTCCTTAGCCTCAGTATTCACCGGGCTCTAGCACAGCTAGATATAGGGACCACAGCTGGATAGTCCCTCAGCAGGTGAATTAGGGCAGAGCAGCCCAGCTTGGACAGCATTTTGCTCGCTCTCTGTGGCAACTTCTCCATTCGAGGGTGGGTCCAGTAGCCAGCCTTGCAGAATATTGTGTATGTATATATACATATACATACGCATGCATACATGTTTATATTTATATATCATATATATGTATATATTCATCTGTGTGCATACATGTACATATATATACATTATCTGTATTTTAATTTTATTCTGAACATTCATTTCTTAGAAATACATAAAGTGAATTTTCAGAACAAGGTTTTTTTTTTTTTTTTTTTTTTAGCAGCATAAACCTCATCTTCTTGTAAGATCATGTGTCATACTGCTGTGAAGGTATGATCCCCATGGGAAGAGGGGCCATATGTATATTACATGGTTTTAGTGATCCTGGGCCAGTTTCCAGGTCCTCTGAAGTGTTGTGGACATCTATTCAATGACAGTGCTCTTCATCAATCCATAATATATGGAAGCAGCATGTTTATGTCTATAGTTATTTGTATGTACTTTGTGCCTTCATAAATTACTTTATGTGACTTTTATATATTTAAATGTTCATAGATATAACTCATATGATTTATAATTTTATCTTGTATCTGTAAGTTGCTGATCTCTGCGTTTTTAATAAGTTAAAAAGCAGTTGATTTCTCTAATTTGTCTTTTTGGTTTAATCATAAGTTTTCACATGAATCAAAGATCATTTCCATAACTTCTTGCAGCAATTCATTTACAAAATCTTTCTCTTTGAAACTTGCTTTAATCTAGGCATGCATTATCTCTCATGAGGCCTTTGACATTCTAGTAGTAATGCATTATAATATAAAACATATCCTTGGCCAAGCTGATAGAGGAAATAATGATTATTAGCTCTAACTCCATGGTCACTTGGCATGGGCCAAGGTACTTACCCACATTCCAGACCTCTGTACTCCTCTCTCCAAGACTGACAAGAATACTTTGGGAAATGGGAACCCCTTTCCTGCCACCCTTGGTTATACACCCTTATTCCTTAGGAGTTTGGACACCTGATTCAGTTTTTCCCATGTGTTGACTTCAGACAAATTTAGTCATGCTAATCAGTTCTCCTGAGGGAAATAAACAGTGCCACTCGCATACCTCATGGAACAGAAATCTTGAAGGTTCTTAGAAATGTCAAGAAGCTGACATGATGTTGTGGGAAACTGTTAAAATATAGTACCGCCCTGCCAGGCCTCTGCTCTAAGTCCCAGTGGGTCTCTCTCTCCTACCCAGAACCCACTACTTCCAAGTATCTGGTAAAGCATACTCTTAAAACTTGAGTAGTTAATCAAATATATTTATGGTTATGAAACTCCCAATTATATAATGCCAATTTGCAATGATAAAGTTTTATCCCAATATTTCTAACCTCTCAGCACACCAGAAACACATCTGATGCCATCTGGATCTGTGCCTCTCCTCCTCTGCTCTCTTGGGCAGCTCCCAGGCTCCCTCCTTCTCTTAGCTCCTCCTCCTCTTTCCCCTCCAATCACTAGCCTCTCACTGCCTCAGTGTGAATGGATAGGAAATATCTTGCATCAACATGAGACCACTCACTGTTCGATTATAGGAACTGGTTACTTTGGTAAAATAGAATAGAGAAGGCAAATAAACACTAACTTTCCTGTTCATTCTTCTTCTAGGGATCAGATTATGAATTGATCTTATCACCATTTTAGCCTGAAAGGGAGCTCAATTTCCTTTTGTTTTAGTAAGTGTGAATTAAGGACTTGCCATGTGCCAGATACCATGGAAGGAAGGATGGAGGAGAGGTTAGAACATGGGGAGCCACCTGAATTCACAGTCTAGCTTGGAGGCTAACAACGAAACAGTATGGGAAGAGCAATAGATTTGTCTGCAAAATGTGCTGGGAGCACAGGTGAGAGGTTGATGAGTCCATTCTGCCCTCAAACCATAACATTTTCCATCATTTATTCATTCAACAAGTCTTTTTTGAGCTTTGGTTAAGTTTTAAGCACTCTGCTTAGTGATGGGGAATACAACCATGAACAAGTCATATGGTTTCTGTTTTCAGAGCTTGGGGTTAGCGGGACAGACACATATCAGCTACATATTTAAATCATCAAAAACTGTAAGACATCCAGGGCATTTTGTCAGTCACTGGGGATTCAAAAGAACTGATCTAGAATGGTGCTTCAGAGAAGGGTCTCCCAAGGAAATGACACATTGGTTGAGGTTTAAGATACATGGGATGAGGCAGTTGGAGAACAGAGGAAGGATGAGCACATACATGAGATGATATGGCACAGGAAAGAAATAGTGTTCTTCAGTGTTCTATGTGTTCATCTTATTTTCTGCTCCTTTCCCAGCCTCTCCTCTTGGGTTGCCAGTTGTCACCAGTACTGAGACATCTGCATCCTTTCAGTTTTGCCTCTGTTTATCAAAGGAATACTGGGTTCTTTCCCAGAAAAGAGTAAGTGGATAGGTAGCTTGAGACGACTAGAATCTACTTCTCTCAGGATCAGAAGTTCAAGAATCTCTTCTGAGAGACTATCATGAATGTGACTCAGTATTCAGACTGCTGCAATTTTGCCTTATAATCTGAAAAAGAAAGTTGACTTCAGAGACCATAGGTCTGCCCTGGTTCTGTCACCCATGACAAGAGGCATGTGTTAGAAATGGGACCCATGACCAGGAATTTCTCAGAGCACTTTGGAAATATATCTTGCCTGTGCCTTAGAATACTTCAGAATTAGTGTGATTATTATATTTCCCATTTTATACAGAGGGCCTGAGACGTAGTGAATAGACAAGTTGCCAAGATCAGAGCCGGTAAGAGAGAGGTCGGCTTCAAACTCTCAAAGTCTGATTAGAAAAACTAGACTCTTAAACACTAAGTTCCCTGATGACAGCCCAATAGTTATGTTCATAACATTCTAAAATGTTGAACCAATTTTCAGAAAAGAAATGGTTCTCAGAGCCAGACAGTAACCGCCCAACCCCAACCCTCTATCTGACTTAATATAATACTATGGGTCCAAGTTTGGGTTTAGGTCTTTTGTTTGCTGTGTCTGGTGATGCATTCCTTTGATCCCAGCTGCCCTAAAGGTAGAGGCAAAAGAACTGTAAATTAAATGTCAGATTGAATGATAGGTCTGGTTCGAGACCAGCCTGGGCCACCTCACAAGATCTTGATTCAAAGTTTAGAAAGTAAATGAAAGACAGCTGAAGGAATGAATCACAAACTCAAGCTTAGAGAAAATGAAGTTGCAGTTCTAGCTCTGTACAAGATGGGCTTAATATAAAGCATTACCTGCAGCTCACTGAG
Organism: Tokudaia tokunoshimensis; assembly: GCA_036184795.1. NCBI lineage: Eukaryota > Metazoa > Chordata > Mammalia > Rodentia > Muridae > Tokudaia > Tokudaia tokunoshimensis. The sequence goes on along the minus strand of BTHU01000001.1, from coordinate 173,186,549 downwards.
TTGTGTTCTACTAAATGCAGATGCAGACGTATGGCACTTTTAGTTTCCCAAGTGATGTAGGCCATTCTCTATTGATAGATTTATAAAGTATAAGTGTAAGGGGGCCTGAGTTTCCATTGCTCCTCATTTCAGTTTCACAATGCCCCCTAGAATTTTGTGTTCATCACATGCTACTGCAAAATGCAGTCACACATTTACAATTTCTCCTCACATCTGCCTGCAAAGAACTTTTATCACTCTGTGTTTTCATTGTGGTGCAGAGGATTTATCACCTCATTAGTTAGGAAGACTTGAGCAGTCCTTCAGGGATAGCATCATTTCTAATTATTTTCCTGTCAGGGAATGACAAGGAAGCAAGCACACTGACTGCAGGAAGAGAAGTTTCCAGGAGTTAGCTGGAGCCTCCTGAGTCACTAGAGTCATTTTCTCTTATGTGGGGAGAGGTATTGACAAATGGATCCTACTTCCTGTCTCAGAAAGCAAACAGTAACAACAATGAGCCGGCTACTCCTTTCCCCTTAGGGACTCTCTTTCTCTCAAGGAGACTTTTGGGCATAGTGTAGTAATTAGTGGACAGGAGTCTCAGAAGTCGAGCTGGTCCACCTGACATATGTGTCCCAGCATCCAGCAAGTAGAGATGACATTGGTTGAGAGCTAAAAGTAATGGCCTTCACATGGAAGCAGTTCACTGCCATAAAATCACCTAGAAGTGATTGAAACAACTTTTATGGGGCCAGGAGTTCATATGACTTTGAATGAAAGGAAGTCACAGATACATACTTGTAACTATTCTGCTCCATTTTATGGGCTACAGAAGTAGCCTATAAAGAAAGAAATTTTCATATGAACATCACACTAGAAATCCTTGCCAATGCAATAAGTAAAGAAGAAAAGTGATTTGGATAGGAAGAAATAAAACTTCCACCAACCAACCAACCATGCTATGTGTATCCATGTGGAAGATGTATAAACAAACAAAAACAATTTTAGAATCTGCACTCATATGTGAGACTCTTATGGAAGGGTCAGGGGAAGGATTAAAGCAACTGAAGGGGATGTCAATCCCATAGAAAGACCAACAGTGTCAACTCACCTGGACCCTGGGAGCTCCCAGAGACTGAGCCACCAAACTAAGAGCATACAAGGGCTGCTCCAAGGTTCCTGGAACATATGTAGCAGAGGGCTACCTTGTCTGTCCTCAGCAGGAGGGGATGGGCCTAATCCTGTAGAGACTTGATGCCCCAGGGTATGGGGATACTCAGGAGCACCCTCTAGGAGGTGAAGGGGGATGGATATGGGAGGAAGAACTCTTCAAGGGCCAACTGGGAGGGGACCAACATTTGGGATGTAAATAAACCAATTAATTAATTAATTAAAAAAAAGCACAATGTATACTGATAATGAAACACTTAGAAGTATTTTTTTTAACCAAGTGTTTTCATTTGACTTGTGAGAAAATGCAGATAAAGAAGATCAAAATCCAAATGAGTGGAGAGACAAAACTCAACATTACAAAATGTTAATATAATTCTGTGTAGAATGTACAGCAGCTTTTAAAATTCAGACCTAAAGACAAGAGAAAATTACATTGAAAAGAAAGAATAAAGTCAGGAAAAATCTCATTAATGTTTTTACAAAGACTTGCTATAAAGCTATAGTAGCCAAATGTAGGGATAAATGTTCAATTAGTAAAATAGAATAATGTTATTAATTTTAAAGATAAACCCATAAAATAAAGTCAATTTGCTAAGTTTTATTTTATTTTTGATTGACAAATAGAAATTATATATATGACAAAATATGACACTTTGATACACATATACATGGGAAATGGGTTTTTGTCAAAGTTGAAAGATTACTTACTAGAGAAAGAAGTTTCCCAATAGTTGCTATCCATGCCAACTAAAGTAATCTCTTCTTAGACCTCATCTCTTCCACAAAACTTACTTCAAAATGAATCATAGACATAACTGTAAAAATGATACACAGAAGGCTAAGATTTTACAAGAAAAGGGTAGGCAGACACATGCTACCAAATATAAGATGAATAAATGGAAAATAAAAATTGGACCTCATTAAATGTTGAAAGCTTATATTTGTAATAGTTTAAATGACAGCACTACAGACTGCGAGATCATGTTTGTGAATTACTTATTTGTACATAACTTATACTAAGAGCATTAAAAAAACTTGTAACTACATAAGTTTACAGTTAAAATGGGCAAATTTGAATAACACATTACCAAAGACGATGTACAAAAAACAATCAAACATATAAGAAGATACTTAACAGTAAGTATTACATGCTAGGGAAATGAAGATTTAAAACCATAACATCAGTGAGTGCCAATGAGAAGAGATGAAATAGAAGTACTGATACTACCAAGCTGAAACTCTAATGAACATGATGCATTATAGCTTGTAATGAACAGCTAGCTACTCCAGAAAAGTTTTGAATCTACTTATAGTATTAAATATACAAGCAGATGAGGAAATAGTTCGGTAGGCATTAGCACCCACCAGGCAAGCAAGAGGGCCCAACGTGAGTTTGAATTTGAATCTCCAGGATTCACATCAAGCTAGATATGGCCATACATTTGGCAGAGGTAGCAGCAGATCCTAGGCTTGCTAGCTAGACAGTGTAGAAAATCATGTTCTCTAAGTATATTCTTTACAAAATCACTCCACCTGGACTGGGTCTAGGGCTGGGAGTGTAGCTCAGCGATAGCTTGTCTAGCATATCTAAGGCTTTGGTGCCTTTCCAACAGCCTTCAAAATACAAAACCAAACCTACTCCACAAGTCACCAGGCCATAACCTCTATTTGTTGTTGACAGAGCCTCTGCAGTCTTCTGAGCACTCTGAGTCCTCTAGTAGAGGTTACTCTCTCTTCGGTTTTTGTTACACAGTTGGAGTAATGCATGCATGCTTCCAATGACATTTTATAGAAAGAGTAACTTTGCCATGTTCAGTTTGAACTCCGACCTCCAAGTGGAGGAGAGCCATCAAATTTCAATGGCACTCTAGTGTGCCAATATTAAATATACCTTCCTCAATGCACAGCTTCTATGTATCAGTTCTGTCCCCCAGTTGTATGCCCAGCACCCTTAAGGCTATAAGTATAACTTATTCTTGTTTTGAACAAAGAGTCCAAAGGACTTAAGTTTGTTCTCTGCTGCCCCCAGTCTAGGCTTCTAACATCTTTCTGAATGGGTAGAGATGCTTGACATAGCTAGAAGCAAACCTCCAGTACCTAAATTCCACCCTAGACTACCTATTTAATTTCAGATGTCCCTTTTGGATGAATTTCTACAGTGATACGATTTCACGGGCTTGCCTAATCCTGCCAAGAGAAAGAGGGAATCTAAAGGACAGGGTAACTGCAGCAAGCCTACTGTGAGTCTTTTCTTCCTAGCTCTTCCCTACTTCCTGCCCCCTTTCCTTACTCTTTGCCATTACATTATTTTATAAATGCAGGGATGAATACAGTTGTGTTGGAGAGCAGTTTCTGAAAAATAATTAGTAAGATTTTTAGGCATCTGGTCTATTCTCAAGGTTATTCTGTAGTCACAGCTAATGCTGGGGGAGCACTTGCACTTTGGTGCCTTGGAGGACAATTAGAATACATGAGTGGTGGAGAGTTCTGCTGTTTTAAAGCCTGGCAAAAATTTCTACAGCAAAGTTTATCTAGGACATCTTTATTCCACATTAAGGATTAACACCAGTTTGTAAGATGCCAAGGATGAAGGATAACTTGGCTTCCAAATGCCCGGTGGCTGGGCAGAACAGCTCCATGTGCATGATTTTGGAAGGACAGAATGTCTGCTTCCTCATTTAATAGCCATGGCTGTGATCTGGCCATGAATTGTGCTCCATTCCCAGAGAAGGACTTGGCAGCAATGCCCTGCAATAGGGGGAAGTATGTTTCTTCTGATGGACAACCTTCTTGGCTTCTAACCATAGGAGCCAGACCCACTTTTTCCTTTATCTGATGCTTCAAGGCTCAGTTGGGTACCAAAACCATTGTTTGAAATTTTGAGTTTTTATTGACTATTAAGCTATTTCATAACCAGAAAAGAAACAGCACAGAGCCAAACTGAACGCAGAAATATTTTCAAGTGTACTCCTCCACATTCTTACCATTGAACAGATATTTCTTACAAATATTATTGTCATTATGCCCTATGAAATATATATTGCCTTTGCTCTCTCATTCAAAATGAAAACCCAGTCTAACTGTAAAAATGTTTATGGTCATTGTAAAAGTATATCTAATACAAAATAGCAGAAGATAAAGTAAAACTCATGTGGTTTTCAGGAAATAATTTTCAATGGAGTGCATTGCATTTACAAAAGCTATTGGCTGTGGTTGGGAAAGGATGTGTGTAGGTGTGGTGGGGCAAGAACACCACGGAGCTATTCCTCCTCAGAAGGAGCATGTGAGCATGTTTAGAGAGGAGTGGAAGGAAACAGATTTTGCTGGAAAGAGATTTGAAGTTTGGGGGCTATGTAAGAGGGTACTAGGAATTGATCAGACACATAAATCTGGTCACAAATTTGGTTGCTGCCCAAGTAACACCACTCACGATAAGAGACTTTCCTCTTCGAGAAAGCTTCTTAGAGCTGATACTATTCTGTCTATGATGTCTACGCTGTGCTTTGTACAAAGTTTTGAGCACTTCCCTCCTGAGCTTCCTGATTTTCTTTTCAAATATATTTATTGAAACCACTAGATAAATCCAATGAAATATTTCCAAGTGTGCTTGTCCATATGTGTGCATGTGCATGTGTGTTGTGGCTGAATTAATCACCAGACACAGAAGTTTCTGCTTTGGTATTCAATAGGAAAATGCTAAATGTTTACAGATTTTTCCAGGCTCCTCAGCCATAAGTCCTGTCACTGGGTTAGAAAGCTTGTCTGTATTCACAAAAAATATAACATATATAAAATGAAATTGTGATTTGTTTTGTATGTTTGTTTGTTTTGGCCCAAACTAGGTAGTGACATTCTCCATTTGTCTTGCTTTCATCTACAACGATGTTGCAACATACAGAAAAGATGAGACAAAAGCCAGGAAATATGTATGTGTTGACTTGAAGTGGCAGGGCGTGGTGTGGTGTGGCGTGGTGTGGCGTGGCGTGGCAGGGTAGCAGGGACAAATGGTCCCTGAAGCTGGAATGGAATTCTTTCTCTTAGTCATGTGGATCAGGGCCCTTTTTGAAAATAGGATGATCACCCCTAAGATGGTTTCCTGTAGGAAGCTAGAATTGTAAAAGACAATGTTTGAAAATGGATTCTAACATCTAGGGCCCCTCTGAAATACAACCCAGAGACCCTTTGTGCCTAGTCAAGCCTCATGCATATTTATTTTCATTATTCCTAAGTCAAGAGGAACCTACAACATCCTAGGCTGCTCTCCTGGGGTAGAGGGAATTGTTGATCCATGGTAGTTTATTGTAGTCCATGGAAGACAGAGACAGAAATGAGCACAGTTACTTAGAATATTAGGGAAGTATTTGTTTTTGTTGGTCAGCTTTCTTCTTTTATTACCTTAAGGAGACTCTGGTTGCTACTTCACAAGAAGTCTGATAAACTCGTCCATGATGTAGACTGAATCAATTTCAGAGTCTTTGGTCTGTTTGCTGACTGGTTTGATTGCATTGAATTTCCTAGGCAGGTTGGGAGGGGGAGCAGTGGCTGATTGCCCAGAATTGACCCTCACTCCTTGCATGAATGTTGAATGCTTTGCTTATGACAAATCTAGGACAGGTTAGTTTTGTAACTCTCTTGAAGGGCTTTTTGCCTGCTACTTGCCTCTCAGATAATAGTGTTTATCACACCAAATCACCATAATAAGGAACATTGCCAATGTTTCCCCTGAGTGAACATCGATTTTGGGACAAAGCTTGCCTTTCTAGGGTAGATGGCTAAAGTCCTTCTTATCTAGTGTTACTAATGTTACCATCTGAGTACTTATGTTAGAGATGGTTTTCATTTTGACCTTCCATTTCATGCATTTTGCTATGGACACATGCCAAACAAAACAACATATTTGCTTGTCAAGCAAGCTGGGTTTGTTTATTAGGAACCCCTTACAACTCAGTGTTCTCTCTTGGTTACCCTGACATCAGAGCTCTTAAACTCAGGAGCAAGCATGCCTCACTGGATTGTCCTAAGTCCAGAGAGGACTGTTTTATAGAGCCCTCTGGTCAGCTGACTGTGTACAGTTCCATGCAATGCCTCCTCCACAGAAATAACTAAGTTAGGAAAGAAGAAGAAACACAGAACACCAAGAGAGTGGAGGCTCCTGAATAGGACTCCTGAAGAGTGATATCATCTCAAGATATCAGCAAGGAAATGTGCACCAAGAATCAGGTCAACCATGGGGACACACAATCATTCTAAGAGAAAACAACACAAAGGCTTATACATCACACTTTTCAGGATGCTGATATCTGCTGTTCTGTCCTTTATATGAGTTCTCTTGATTGGAGGCAATTATCTCCTAGATCAATTCATTAAAAAGTAAGGAATTCTTGAGAGAAAGAAAACTTGGATACTTTGTCCTTCCTTCTACCTTAGAAATTAATAAAGAATTCTTCTACCTGGGAAATTAATTACCAATGAGAGTTCAGCCAGAGCCACAGTCTGGCACATCCTAACTTCTGTTGAAAATGGATATATTCCAGAACTCCAAGGTCTATGCCAAGAGACTGCACTGAACCCAGGAAGCTGTGTACCCAAGTCTGTCTTTTCTTCTGCTATACGTAAGACTCTTCACTGACTCAGCCCTGTTAGATTTGAGTATGGATTTTGGTTGTGTTTGTTTGTAGTGCTTGCCTAAGTTAACTGTTGTCCTGTTTCTGATTCTACGTTCTTCCATATGTAGCTTCCCACAGTGGTATCAATTTGTTCTTGATGAGGAACATTTAGAAGTAACCCAGGAGTTTAGCACCTGTACAGCCTGACCAGCTTTGTGCCTGATTTAAGGATTTTCATGATGACCAAGTCCCAAACCTGTAGATGAAGAACATGGCTATGGCTGGGTCTACCTTTATAAAGGTAAAATACTGATTTGGGAGTTTACTTCTCTCAGGATTTCCTTCTGCAGAGGATTCTGAGTCTCAGAATGGATGGGCATATCTCCTTGGCTCTATCTGCCCAGAGCTTGAAAGACAGCTGGCTGAGGTGAATGGAGTCAGAGGAGACAGGCAGCTGAGCAGACAGGAAGTGCCATGCTGGGGTGAAGATGGAGATTTTAAGACCAGATGCTCTTGGATTTTCAGATCCAAGAAACACAGAGCTTATACAGTGAACAGCATAGGCAAATACAGCTTTGAAATATCCCCTGATAAAAATGAACCCAGAGATGGTCATTAACCAGAGAGCCATGGGGGCCATCCTAACTATCCTTCTCCACTGAAAAACCATTGGTTTCCCATCTAGGAAATGTTGATCAGAAGCAAGGAAACACCCTAAGCATGGCAGACTGCTATAGTCCCAACAGTGGTCAGATAACATACTTGCTCTTGTGGCACCTGGATACAGCAGATTGGTGACCCTGGAGTGCTCAGACTGGTGGACCATGAACTCAGCTTCAAATACCTTCTCCTAGGAGGCAGGGTAGCCAAAAAGAAGACTACTGCCAGAAGGCATTTCCATGGAGCTAGGTCAGTTGGCAGATTGGCTCATGTTCAAGCCCATGGGCACCTGGAGAAATAGATACCCTGGACTCTGCTGAAGAATATCTTATTAACAGCCCAGAATCTTCCATCAAGATGCCTGACTCAGTGATGAAGCCAATACGAACAACAGAAGTGGTTGGGTCCTCCAGACAGGAAAGCAGTCAGGGGAGCCTGGAGCTGCAGCTTCCTGAACTAGGGCCCTCCCCCTCAGTCCTGTATACTGGACCCTGGCAAAAGGAAGCAAAGGCTCAAATTGTCAGTATTTCAGCAGGAAGTGAACCAGGCATTGCCACTCTCCCAAGAGCTGCTTGCGAATGCTGATGTTTCATCCCTGACCAGCTCCTTCAACCTCAGCTTTGCCCTACTTCCTCAGCCAGAGCCAGCGAGAAGACCTGGTCAGGCTCAGAGTCATCCCATAGGCTGACCGGTGGATGCACTTGTTCTTTTGCAAGATCTGGAAGATAATTCCTTGACTTCAGTTCTTCCAGATGACAACCACAGAATCCCTGTTGCTACTCTGCCAACAGATGTAGTGTTAGAAGATGCCCAGCCTTTCTCACAGCTCTTGGTTAGCTGCTCCCTTGTTGCATACCCTTCTCTGCCCAACCAACCCCTGTAGCACCAGGGATGAAGGTACTGAAAGAGTTGCAGACCACAGAACACAATGAACTGGGACTGGGCTGCAAAACAGCAGGAACAGAGTTTGCTTCAATATTACTCCTTTACCCTTCTTGGAGCTACAACCTCAGCCTCTGGAATTAAGAGAAGCAGTGGAATCCCAGGAGGATGTGGACACCAAGAAGTAAGAATGATCTTCAGGGGATGAGGATACTTCTGGTAGGCCAGAAAGTCCAGAATTCGCTTCCTACACCCATAACTTACTCCAGACCAAGCAGCCACATTAGTTTCTAGAGCTGCCCTCACTACCCGGAGTTGCAGTCTTATCTTTACTGGAGTCTGTTCCATCCAGGCCCTGATCCTAGTCACCACCTAGACCTCTATAAGGCTGGGCTGAGCCACTTTACAAAGCTCTTTAGCTTCTATACTAAGATGCCCGTAGAAGAAGGCTCTCGAGATGGAGAAGTAGTTGAGTTTAGTATGTAAGTGGGTAAAGGTTCCATCCCAGAAACCTACTCTGTCTGTTGATTGAAACCTGTTCAATCTACTCTATCCTAGCCATCTTGGCAACCTAGACAAGTATTTCCAGCACCTTTGCAATGACCTGGAGGTATTTGCTGCTCATACTGACCATAAGACTATAAACCCAGAGGTCTTGGAGCTTCTGATGTGAGAGCAGGGACTAGTCAGGGATCAAGGCTTGCTGCATGTGTTTGTGGAGCAGTACCTGCTTTTGGAGTACTCATCCCAAGTATATTTAGTGTAAATCTGTCTTCCCTGCCCAGTAGTGGCCAGACCTTAACTTGCCCTCTCTCTACCTTGGACACCTTGGATCCAAGGACAATCATCAAGATCTCCTTCTCATATCCTAGCACCAATAAAGTCTCACAAACAGGGAAGGGGAAATGGAAAAAAAAACCAAGAAAATGATATCTGAAAACAGTACCAGTCAGTTCATTACAGCATAGCCATCCTGTAGAAATGTATTATCATTGTTGTTGTTTGTAGATGAGCACGTGTCTGAATGCCAGAAGTCAACATCAACTGTTGAGCAAAAATCATCTCAATCACCCTCCCTCATGTTTTGAGACAGTCTCTCACCACATTTTATAGTTCCCCGATTCAGCAAGGCTAGCCAACTAGCTCCAGGGAACCTCCAGTGTCTGTCTCCTTAGTACCTTAGTAGAGGTGCATATGACTACACCTGGATTTTTACATAGCTACCGGGGATCCAAACTCAGGTCGTCACACTTGAGCAGTGAGCACTTTACTCACTGAGACATTTCCTCAAATTCTGATCATTTTTGTCTTGAACACTCCTTGTTTCTAAATGAGGCTGATGCAGTCATGCTGGTAGGAAATGCTATCTGTTTAGGAGAGCTATTGCTATTATTGTTTGCATAATACTAAGAGCCACAGTTCTCACTTTTGCAGACTTGTAAGGTTTATATGCTTCGACTGTCCATCTCAGCCTGGACGGGGCTACAGGATATCTTGGATCAAAACAACAAGCAAGCAAAGATCAGTTACCTGCCAGTGGCTGCCTGTTGGAGTGGCTTTCTGTCCTTGGGCAAAGGACAGAACAAATTCAAAAGGAGCTCAGAATTTGCCTCTAAGTAGCAACTCACAGTGTCTGGTGACATGTCCCAGAACATCTTCTATCAGATGTGGACTAATTAAAGTATCAGTCTTATTTCTCATCAAATAAAGGAAAACACTTCCATATTCATGATTTGCCACAACAATGCTATGCAGTAAAGACATTTTAAGATTTAGGAGTCTTAAATCCACAGCATAGCAATTTGGCCCATGTGCAAATGGGCATTTCTTTAGATTCTAGTCAGCCTTCATCTATGGTTGGGTTTAAAGATGACAGCCTTTTAGAATGGCTATGTTGATCTATTCTCTATGTGACTCTCACCCACCTCCAGCAATCTGGCTTAGGTTTGCTCTCATGGCACTAGTAGAGAAGTAAAGGAGTAAAACCAAATAAACAATCAAATAACAAGCACGATTCAGAAAATATTTCATAACCTTCTGCTTGCATTAACTTTGTTACTTTTAAAATAGTCAAAACAAGTGATGTGGCCAAACTAAGAGTCAGCGTACAAGAGTGCTCTCAAAGTTGGATACAGGGTTGATCACCAATGCAGTCACTGTAAGTCATACTAAACCTACACTGTCACTACCTTCTTGCCAGTTTTGGGATATTGATGATACTCAGTTATACTTGTGAGTGATCATGTGTCCTCTGTGTTGAACAGGAAGAAGCTGGCTTCCTGAAAGAGGCCCAAGTTTTTGCTCCCTGTTCCTATTCTGAAACACTGATCTGATTTTAATTGCTGCTGAATCCTAAAGTTGCCAGTAACCAATGGGACAGACACTATGTGGTCGAAGTTCAAATCCAGAGTCTGCTCTTTCCTAGTGTAACCTTCTACAATTGTGCTCGTTGGAGAAGATGACTATCCACAGAAGCACAGAGAGCAAGGAGAAAGAAGAGTGTCTTTTAAGTTCTGGAGACTTCTACTTTTCAACTTCCTGTTTCCAGAGAGGGAGCTGCAAGCTCAGGCACCCATTAGCAATTCTCTTCATGTTAGCATGCTGCAACCTTTCAGATCACGAATTTATGTCTCTTTGCATGGGATGCATTTATTTTAACCCACATAAAATATAAAAGCAAAGGTCAACTAAAGCATCTAGGCCTATAAAAATAACATACGAAGTTGGTTATGTAATCTGGAGCCCATGCTCAAGTCTCCTGACTCCCACTTCTGACAGGAAGGGCATGGGATTACTTATTGCAACGATAGACAATGTCATTTTTCATCCAATAATGACATGAGGAGATAGCAAAGTCTTCTGAATTCTGGAAATGTTTAAACAAAAAACAAGCTATTGTCTTAGGGAAGGACTGAACCAAATTGCATTAGGTCGCTGCTGATTCTGAGGTTCAGAAATACTGAGTCCAATCCTTCAGTATAAAGATATAGTGAACAGGAGACATTAAATAAGTTGCCCATACCATGTTGGTCTCAGGGTTTAGATACAGAACTGGGTCTCTCATCCCGTGACCTTCCTTTGCATATTTTGTCATAAGGGTTTCTCACTCAGTGGATAATGTTCTGTCTTGAATGCTTTGTAAGTAAGTAGGCTGATCACAGGACTCGAACTAAGTGCTACCAGGCAGGAGAAATCTTCCCAGGCTTCTCCTCTTGCTGCTCTCATCTCATTGATGAGTAGGGGTCAGGAAACCATTTTTTTTTAATGTTTGCCACGGCGCTGTCCAGAATCATTAAACCTTAGTTTTTGGACTACTTCAAGCAGTTTATTGTTTTCATTTAGTATTTTCTCCATGTGTTTGGAAGAGACACCAAGAGAAGTCTAAATCCAGTGATTTAGACCAGATAGTTTTACCTAAAACTAAACATGCCTCATTAAACATGCCTCATTCCTTCCTCAGATGATGGATTTCCCCTCTCCAGTGATTCCCTCTAAGATTCTTCAGATCACTACGGCTAAGTGTTTCCACCAAACAACTCAATAGGGAAAGAGAATAAATTTATACACGTGGAAGGTTGGGATAGCACCCAGTAATTCTCCAATTCCTGGGAACTTTTTAATTCTTTGTTCTAAGAAGAAATGGGGATTTCACAACCTATGTGTGCTAATTGTTGTTTAAAGAAATCATACTTCAAACTATAATACAATAGCTATAATTGATGCGACAGAAGACTTGCAGCGCCTATCCCACGGGAGCTTCTGCCTTAGCGATTCTGTCATCCATTTGCTTAGCATTCAAATACATATTCATGATTAAAGAAGCATAATGCTGGGTATCAAAAAGGGCCAGTGCTGATTTTTCAAGTCTATTCCTGGAAACCATGAAAACACTATAGAATGTATCCAATGTCTCCTGACGTTTAATATCCCTAAAGATACTGAAATTGCATTCTGTGCCATTATGGAATAATATATTCCTCAATATGCACATTCTATATAATATCTTTAGGCTATTAAGAGCTCACATTTATTGTGTTTTGTGCACAATCTCAGTTCATCCTTACAATGTTATAAAATTGTCATCAACTCCATTTTCAAAGGACAGCATGGAACTACAGAAAAGATAAGTCAGCTGCAAATACAGGATGGTGCGGGGGCTGGGGTAGGAGCTGCCCAAGGTCACATAGTAGATACAGGGTGGTGCGGGGGCTGGGGTAGAAGCTGCCCAAGGTCGTACAGTAGATACGGGGGGCGGGGGGGAGGCGGGACTGGGGTAGGACCTTGTAGCAGAGCATGAGTTCTGGCTCCTCTTTGTGAGTTCCTTCCTATTCTGAGCAAGTTTTTGCTGTTTGCATTACTGCATCCTCCTCCCCGGGAGCTACTGTGCTGGGAGCAAACGCTGTGACTTGTGCATCACAAGACAGCGTGCAGCTGCTTCCTTGCTTCTCGGGCAGGGAAAGGACACAAGGGCACTTAGGCCGTTTTCAGTTGTCTTCTTTTCTAAAGAGCAAGGCTCCATCTGTATTAAAACAACAACGACAACAACAGCAGAAAGATGCTGCAGGGAGCTAAGTCTTAGTATTCTGGAATGAGCACAGAGAAGATCAGAAGGAGGAGTAGAAGGTCACATCCGTCATCTACAGGGGAAGAGCATCCCTGTGGGAAAGCCTTCTGCAGAGAGATTCCCCAGATGCCACTTCTTCTTGATTTTGCCCCATGCTTCTTCCATCTGTCTACATTTCTCCCTGCATTCCCTTGCATCCGCTCTTCCTAATTCGCCATCAGATGCTCAGCCATCTCTCCTATCTGTCCACAAGGATAGTCTGCTCTCTGGGAACAAGGGCAGAACTATTTCTTTTATTTTCCTTTTTTCTTTTTTATTGGATATTTTCTATATTTACATTTCAAATATTTTCCCCTTCCCAGGTCTCCCTTTCGGGAAACCACCCCCTTGCCTCTTTAAGAGTGCTACCCCACCCACCCACCCACTTCTGTCTTCCTGCCCTGGAATTCCCCTACACTGGGGCATCTAGCACCCTCTGGCACAAGGGCCTCTCCTCCCACTAATGTCCAACAAGGCATGCAGCCAGAGCCATGGGTCCCTCCATGTGTACTTTTTGGTTAGTGGTCCAGTCCCCAGGAGCTCTGGGGGGAGCCAGTTGACACTGTTGCTCCCTCCATGGGGGTGCAGACCCCCTCAGCTACTTCAGTCCCTTCTCCAACTCCTCCAATGGGGACCCTGCACTCAGTCTAAAGGTTGGCTGCTAGCATCTGCAGGGCAGAACTATTGCTTTGATATCTCTCAGAGAAGATGACAATCTTCTCTAACTCTGTCCAGTTAAAGCCGGGGATGTCTGGGACTCTACCACCAGCACACCAAGCTGCTCACTCAGCTCTTCCTACGGGGCTTCCTGTCCTGCTCTCTTGGATTACTTTCATCCAACAGTATCAATTAAATCTCTATCATGTGGTGATTCCTGGGCCACAGACTTGGGATAACATAGCAGTTAGAATAAATGTACTGTCAGCTCCATGGAGGAGGGAGATAGAATTAATAACTAACAAAAACATGCCACTAAAATATGTACGTGTTCTGAAAACAATGTGTGTGTTAAGGCTGTGAAGTCACTTTGCACCTAATTTTGTAAAATGTAAAGAATTGGATTGAAGGTTGGGTGAGAATGGATTTTCACACAAACGGAAAAGCATGGGATGGGATGGGTAACAAGATGCAGGGATCACACATAGGTAAATTGTGAAACTACAAACTGATACACAATCACGTAGAATCTTCTAGAGGATCCATATGATTTTGCCCTATGAGCACAGGTGGTGGTGAAGTAGAGGGAGAAAGGCTGCAGATCTCATGTCATCAGATTATAATCTAAAACATATTCTAGCACAGTGTGTGAAGAGCGGGTTAAGACAGAGAATGAGAGGAATCATAAAAAATCATGCAGCAGCTGTTAGATTTGTTTAGGCAAAAAGGATAGCCCTAGATTATTGATAGCAGAGATAGAGACAAAGAAATTAATTAGGCAGATATTAGGAAATAAATTCAATTGTGATTGATGACGGAGTGCCGAGAAAGCCAGTTTCTATTTCTGTTTGCATCGCTGGTTCAATTCCAAACCATCTAAAGGCACAAGGAATAGCAGGCTTGGTCATGAGAGTCATTTTCAAACCTAAAGCACTTTTGAGTTTGAAATGAGAATGTCTCATATATATTTATGCATGTATGTATATATTATGTTGAGATGAGAAGGCTGGATTGGAAACATATCTTGAGAGTCTTTGGACATAGATAATAAATAAGACCACAAACAAGATTATCAGGGAGAGAATGGGAAGTGAGGTACAAGAGTCCAGGATCTAATCTTAAGAAATTGACTCTAAACAACAGAGTTTAATTATGTAATAACGCTAAAGATGGAGACAACAAGAAAGTAAGAAGCCTTAGGCAACTCAGCAGAAAACAAGAAAAGATGATGAGAAGAAAGAAGCTAACTGTGAAGGGCACTGTTAAATAAGCAAATAAATAGGTACTAAAGTAGTGGAGATATGTGCCAGGTCAGAGTGGAATGGATGTCTGGGAGAGCACAGAATGAATTCAGCAAGTCTAATACATATTTTTGAGAACTTTGCTACAGGAAGCAGTTGGTGGGAGCTGGAGAACATACAGAGCATGCTCTACACTTGGTTTTGTGCCATACTCTGACTCTCAGCTGGGGTTCCACAATTCTCAGCCTACGCTATTCTCAGGTATGTGTGTATGTGTGTGTGCATGTTTGTGAGAGTGTGAATGCATTAAAATCAGTGTATGTGTACATGTATGTATAAGTAGGCATAGGTGTGCATGTGTACATGAATGCATTATGTATGTTTACACAAAATCATGTGGATATATGTGTGAGTCTGTGTGCATGTGTATAACTGTGAGTGTCTGCATGTAGAGCTGTGTCTGTATAAATGTACATCCATATGAATGCAAGTATTGTGTATGGATGTGCATTTGTATGTGTAAATTTGTTCATGTGGAGATGTACATGTGTGTTTAGTATATGTGTGATTTCATGAATTGAATGCTAGTATGTCTGTATGTTTATATAAGAGTGTGTATGTATGTATTCCACTGAGTTACACGTGTGTCTGTACAAATGTTTAATGTGTACAAATGTGAGTGATCATGTGTATATGTTAACTAATAAAAGAATGTGCATATGTGTATAGTTGTAACAATATATATTTATATATATACATATATGAATGTGTGTGAGTTTGTATATATGTGTAACTATGTCATTGTGCATACATGTGTTGCATGTGACTGTGCTTCTGTAAGGTCAAATGTATTCACATATATTTATTTGTATTTGTGTGACTGTATACATGATTTTCTGTATGTGTGCATGTATGTGAGTGCATTTGCACATTTTGTGTAGTTGTGTATTAAATTGTGCATTTGTGTTTGTAAATGCTCTTGAGGGTGTAAACGTATATGTATGAATGTATATTTGTAAGCATAGTTGAGTATGAGTGTATGTATGCTTACATGTGCAAGTGTGTACATATTTTTGAGTGCTTATACATTTCTGTGTTTTGGGATTTACATTTTTCTGTAGTGTATACATATTTATGTGTATTATGTTTCTGGGTATTTATATGCTGTAATGTGTAAGTATATATGTATATGTTTGTATAATCATATGTATGTATGTGTATTTCTGAGTATGTGTGTATATATGTACACAAGTATATGATTGTGTGTTACTAGTTTGTGTGTGCCTATATGTCTGTGAATGTGCATGTGTGATTGTATGAGCACATGCAAGTATATGACTGTGTATGCAAGTGAGAGTGTTTGTGTGTGAGCATGTATATGAATACCTGTATGAATGTGAGTATGTGTAAGAGTGAGTGTGAATGTGTGTGAATGTGTATGGCTACGTATGTGTGCAAAATTGTGTGTATGCATATACATATTTATTATTGCTTATGTATGAATGAGTGCTCATACATATATAAAGTGTTTATATGTCTATAAATGTATTTGTGTATGTGTCTGTGTGCTACTATGTATAAATGCAGTAGGTTGTGTATGTGCATGCATGTTAATGTGTGATTGTGTATGCATGTATGTTTAAATGGTTTTGTTAGTGTATATACATGTTTAAATGTGTTTGTGAGTCTATACATGCGTATGTGGGCAGATAGGAATCTTTGTATGATGCATGTGTGTGTGTCTATGTGTGCTTTAGTTATTTTTCTATTCTGTGACAAAACACCATGACCAAAACAACTTATAGAAGAGTTTATTTGAGGCTTACAATTCCAGAGAGTTAAATTTCAAGACCACCATGACATGAAGCACAGCAGGAGGCAGGCAAGCATGGCTCTGGAGCAGTAGATGCATATTATATTTATATTTGGATCAAAAGAACAAGGCAGAGAGAGGACCAACTGCAAATGACTTGGACTTTAAACCCTCTAAGGCTGCTCAACCACACCTCCTAATCCTTCCCAAACATTTCCACCAACTAGGACAAAGTATTCAGACACATGAGCCTATGGGGGGCCTTTCTTATTCACATCACCACAGTAGTGGTGATATTCTTACTCCTTTTCTGACTCTTTCCACAGTTCCAGGTACATGTCCCTTCACTCAGGCTCTCTATTTACAACCATTTCCTAGACATATAGGTGGAGAAATACCAACAGGCCTAACAGACAATAGTGTTATTCTTAGCATTTAGTTTGAAAAATGAATAGAGTTGGTTCTGGAATTGGAAGTTTGGATTTATTAAATCAAAAAACAATCATAAGTATGGCTCAAGTGGAAGAATGGTTTGCAGAGATAGATTTATCCCAAATCTCAAATCTTGGTTTTCCTTTCATGGTTGAGTTCAAACACCAGCTCCATTCCACAGCTAGAACATGTTTTTATATCATTGACATAAACAGACGATAGCATTCTGGGTCTGGGATACTTCATTCAGAATGATTATTCCTAGCCACACATTTACAGGAAAATTGCATAATTTCATTTCTCTTAGGGTTGAATAATATTCCACTGTATAAATGTACCACACTTTCATTATTCATACATCAAGTGATGAGCATCTAGGTTATTTATCCTTTCTGACAATTGTAAGTAGAGCAGTAATGAACATTGATTAGTGAGTATCCTTGTAATAAATGTAGAAACCTTTGGGTATGTGCTTAAGAATGGTATATCTATATCACATAGCAGAACTATTTCTATCTTTTTGAGGAACCACCACACTGACTTCCGTAGTGGATGTATCAGTTAGCAACTCAACCAATAATTAACTAAATGTTGCCATTTCTCCACATCCAGGCCAGCATTTGTTTTAATATGTTTTGTAATTCTTAGCCATTATGAGTAAGGTAAGATGAAATCTCAAAGTTGTTTAATTTTCATTTCTCAATGGCTAAAGTACTAATATTAAAAAATTCTTAGAATTTCTTCTTTTGATAACTCTAATTACATGATCCAATTATTTTGAATTGTTATTTTCTGAATGTATGGGAATGTTGTTGTTTGTATATTTTAGACACCAACCTTGGTTAGAAATATAGCCAGCAAGATTTTTCCCATACTACTGTAGACTGTACCTTCACTTGAATAACACCATCCTTTGCTGTATAGATACTTTTTAGGGCTGTTAAGGCCTCATTTATCAACTGTTGATCATAGTATGTTGCCACAAAGTCTTTTTCTGTGCATGTGTGTTGAAGCATACTCATTCTCAATAAGTTAATCTAGATCCAGGAAGACAAATTCCATATATTTTCATTCATATATGGATGCTAGATTTGCCTTTGGATATGTGTGTTTAAGCTAGAGTAACCATAGAAGACAGAGTAGAGGAGAAAGTATGGAGTGTGGATAATTAATACTAAAGACCTTTAAAAATACATATAGAAACCTACTATTGCAGAAGCTCCCTGAAGTATATACCTATACAGATGAGTTTAAATGGAGTTACCTTCTAAAAGGTGAACACCATAGGCAGTCAGACATGAAGTTCAGTGTCAGCTATGGGTTTCCTCTTTATGAGTGGTTCAGTAGATACTCCAGACATTACAGACCACTGCCATTACTTTTGGTTACTCTCTAGAACTTGATGGTAAATTCATTGCCAAAGATAACCACATACCCTGAATCACATGGTGAAGGCAAGCTAGTGCCAATCCAGAAGCTTCATCCCTACTGACTGGCTTTCATGGTTTTGAATGGTGTGGGAAGGAAAATAATATTCTTGTTCATTTGTGAATCCTGTTAGCTACAATAGTGACTGTTATGGCAAGATAAATCTCATTCACTGCTGCAATGGTGGAAATATTATCATGGGGGTAACCAATTGCTTTCTGGTTAAATTTAAAGCCCACTCCAAAAAATAAAACCCACATCTGGCACAGTTAACTGGACAAAACTGACTAGTTTGCCTATATATTCTTGAGGAGAACATGATACTTTATAAACATGAATTAATCTGTCTCTCAGCCCTTATTCAAGAAGCTTCTTTTTACTGTAGATGGTACACAAACCACAACTCATCAATGTGCAAAAATCAGAGACTGTAAGATGCTCAGCTGTAAATGGGACATCTCCTCTCCCCAAGGGTCAGGAATCATAACAAAAGAAATGACAGGAAGAAATATAAGAGCCAGAGGTAGGGGATTTATGCAGAAAGCATTATTTTAGACACAACACCACCATTGCACATTGAACTCACAGTAGTTGTGACTTTCACAAGCCAAGCCTGCCCCCAAATCCCAGCACTGATAGTATAGGGACCCATGATCTTCCACCCCTAGCTTAAGAACTACTGGTTCCTGATGGCTGTTTGTGGAGAGTGCATCAGTGTTTTAAAGGGAATGTGACTCCTGGAGGTTACCTATACTCTAGCAGAGGGTTCTACACACATCTACACACAGGTTGTAGTGAGTGAAACATAGGCAATAGTGATGGGGGAAGCACATATGTTCTTTCATAGCTAATTAGTAGATACTCTGAGCTCATGCAGTTAAACCCTTCAACTTGCATTGTCTCCACTACACTCGCCCACCTTTCACTTGCTCTTACTAGGGAACATTTGGATGGATCACCTCCTTGAGAATCTTTACACTTCAAATGACCCCATTTCTACGTCCAGTCACATGACCCCATTTCCACGTCCAATCATATGACCCCATTTCTATGTCCAGACAAATGGCTGCATTTCCATGTACAACCACAAATGAGAAGAAGCACATTGAAGATGTGTGACTGTTCTTGTTTTCAGCTGGATAGAAGGGATGAGGCTTAGGAGAAAGGGCAATGAACTCACACGACAGAACTTGATTCCAGCTGGGCATAACCTCTTGTCACACAAGCCCGTAAAACCCAGGCCGCATCTTTGAACTTTGGTGTGAAACTGGTAAGTTGGAAATCATGGTCCCCTGAGTGCTGAAAGCTGCGGAGACTTCTGCACATCCATTATCTCTCTAATCTTTACATCACAAAATCACATGGATGGAGGCATTAGAATTCCTGTTCTGCAGTTGAGAAAATGGTTCTTTTTGAGGCAAATACCTGGTACATTTCTCCAGACAGAATCTTCCACCTACACGGGGATCTGGTCCCTCAATACTTCAGAACTTTCCAGCCCAGCCTCTTCCTAGGACTCTCTAATAGCTAACCTCTTCATAGGTCAGCCATCTCCTTTACTTTTGAAAACGGATAATCAAAGCTTAGCTGAGAGACAAAGGAGAGAGGGGGTTTTGTTAGGGCACTTGGAAGTTGGTCTGGTGATGGTGGTTTTACGGCTAATAGCAAATATATTCATTAAACAGTCCTGGACAAGCAAGTGACCAGTGGGATAATATTTTTGCATGGAAAATCACCATGTGACCCTTGTTCTGGTGTAGGGCAGTACAGGGAAAAACACCAGGTATGTAGCAGCACTCTTGGAGAAGCCTGGCTCCTCTTCAGGGCTCTTCAGTTGTTTTCTTCCTAAGACCTTGGATTGGAAAGCAGTTCCTGCTGAGGACGCTACGGGGTCTTCTGGAACAAGGTCACACTTCAGGCAAGTAGCTGGCATGTGGTATTGGCTTCCCCTCTAGACTTCCAACAGTTTCCTTTCTGCTGAGTCCCCGTGTCCTTCATCAGGTCCTTCAAAAGTAACTGTAGGAGGAAGCACAGCTTACCTTTCCTTGTACAAATTCCATCTGACAGCATATCTTAGCCAAAGCCCTAGGGCAGTTTGAAAAGATTTCTCAGTAAGATTAGACTATGTGCCTCATTTGTGTTTGTATTCTCACATTGACAGCAGTGGCTTGTTTGGAAAAAAAAAATAAGAGGAATCCGGCAGGGCTTCCCAACTAATGACTAAGACAATAAGAGTGTACCTCAATGCCAAATGAAATATTAACCTCTGAAAAGAATGCAAATTTAACTCTAAATAACTTTAAGAGAAAATCTTCTAACAACAAATAGTAAGAGTACTCCAGACATTTGTAAACTAATAGGAATCAAAATCAAAGACAATAGCAGAGTTGGAAAATAACCATCTCCCCAGAACATTCTTGTGTTGCCCAGGATGTTGCTGCAGTTTATCTCTAATACATTTTATAGTTTGCTTGAAGGTGGATTTCTTCATTTTGTTTGTTCACTGTATAATTTTAATACATACATAATACTTTGATTTTTTGTTTAGTTGCTGTATTCTCTCACCTCAGTTCTTCTTCCTCCTCCTCCCCCTCCTCCTCCCCCTCCTCCTCCCCCTCCTCTTCCTCCTCCTCCTTCTCTTCCTCCTCCTCCTCCTCCTCCTCCTCCTCCTCCTCCTCCTCCTCCTCCTCCTCCTCCTCCTCCTCCTCCTCTTCTTCTTCTTCTTCTTCTTCTTCTTCTTCTTCTTCTTCTTCTTCTTCTTCTTCTTCTTCCTCTTCTTCTTCTTCTTCTCTCTGTCTTTCCCCCTCCCTCTGTCCATCCCTCTCTGTTTTTCTTCCTTCTTATAATGCGAAATTTGATTTTAAACTATTTCTATTCTTCAGCAAAGATCTTAAAAACCCCAATATTTGAATCTACTAAAGTTTTCATTGCATATAATGTACTTATACATGATGTTGTTTTTATTCTGATGTTGTTTTTCTGGTATTTTCCACAACTATTTCATACACAATTTATTTTTCTTTCTTACTTTAAATGCTTCCATATATTCTACTTCTTGTTCTCTTTCAAATTAGTGGTTTCTTTTTATTTCATTATTATTACATGTATGTATATCTATGTCTATGTATATTTCTAACTACATAAATGTAACCTGGCCAATCTATATAATGTTACTTGAATGAATAAACATGTCACTATAGATGATCAAAAGCTCGTGAAGCTTCAAACATATATAAAAAAATCTACAGAAAATTAAAGCTTTCTGAGAGTGGAAGAAATAGTCTTCCCCAGAGAAGAGCTCACCAGTTGGTTATCTTTTATTTTTAAAGATGCATTTTTATTATTATATACTTTTAAATATGTATTTTTATTATTATGTATGTGTGTTTATGTGAATATATGGCATGGGTGTTGGTGCTTATGGAAGTTAGAAGGTAGCATTGGATCCTCTAAAGATGAAAGTTACAGGCATTGTGAGCCACCTGATGTGGGTAGTAGGAAACTTGTGTTCTCTCAAATAGTGGCAAGGCAAGCACTCCTAACCACTGAGCATCTCTCCAGCTCATGATAACTCTTATTCTTGTTATCCAGAGTACAGTTCTTTGTTCTTGATA